>JAZGTJ010012211.1:0-16070 GCA_036877575.1 Botia almorhae
TGTTTAGAGTGACGTGGGTGGGCAGCGAACACTCCAGAAACGCTGGACCACCTTTGTGAAGGCGCAGCTGCTTTGTCAGGCTGACCGAGAGCTGCCGTACAATATCCTGCAGGATATTGTCAGTGTTCCACCACCAGAGGGCGCTTCTGAGGATGAAACGCTTTTCTATGGAATTTTCCGTTCCCAGTGGTAAGGAAATATTTGCTTCAGTTAATTATAATTATTATGAGAGATTTATTTTATTTAAGATTAATATTTAATATTTTTTTCAATTTCCTTTTCAAATGGCCCCTTTTTTGTTTGTCTGTTTTGGTGTCTGCCAGGCGAGTGAACTTGGGTCGCTCTGCTGTATGTGCTTTCACGCTCAGAAACATTAAGGAGGTGTTCTCAGGAAACTACAAGGTTCTAAATCGGGACACTCTGAAATGGAGTACGCGGGTACAGGAGAAAGTGGCAAACCCTGGAGAGGTGAGTGTCAGAATGACTGAATCAAACAAATGGCTTTTCAATGCATTTGGTCTCATATTATCAAATATCAAATGATTTCTCACTCTTCCCAAACAATCAAAACCTTGCAGGAGGGTTTGATTCAAGTCAGTCCATCTAAGACTACAAGAGAAAACCTCTGTTATTTTTGATGTGATAGTTGTTTTTTTGCTTTTAGATTTGTTTCACTTTTCTTGTGGTTCTGTCTACATCTAATCAAATTGTCGGTTCTGTTGTTTGATTTTGTACTGCACTGCCCTTTCAGATTTCTTCTCTTTATCTCTGCAGTGTGGTCTCCATAACGCCTCAGATAACACGCTGCGCTTTGTGAAGGAGAACTTTCTGGCTGATAAAAGTGTTCTGCCGGCTAGTCAGGGCCTGACTATGGTATCATCTGATCAGAGCTACAGCAACATTGCAGCTCAGAGAGTTCGCGGAGCCGGCAGCAAGGATTACACTGTGCTTTACCTGCTCACAGGTAAACACTGATACAAAAGTTCAAACCATTATTTTTGTACTTTTAATTATTGATTATCATTTGGGACATCTAATATATATAATATTGCTCCGTATGCCCAATGTGATAACAATAACAAGGATTGCTAATCATTTTAGTTCTTTATCTAATCATCTTTAGTGTCTCGTTTTGCAGCTGTTACACTAAACTATACTCTTAATATGGTTTTGTAGTAGAGCCTACAGCAGGGTCAATAGCCTGAACATTCATCTTACATAATGATCAAAATAAGATCAGGAGCATCTTAATCTTGTCTTGTCCCTGTTCACTCTGAACCATGTGTAGAATCAGGGTACCTGCACAAAGCTGTGATCCTGGAGAAAGGTGCCCATATTATTGAGGAGATCCAAGTGTTCCATCCACCTCAGCCAGTGAAAAACCTCCTGCTGTCTATCTCAAAGGTACCTGCCTCTTCAGATGTCAATAACTAGCTTTACTGATAGGACAACAACCTAGACCACTCCCATCACACTGTTAAGCCAATTACAGTACATCTGTTTGTGACTGACATATTATGTTTCTCTTTATTCAATATTTAATTATTTTTATTCTTTGTTAAAGCAAGCAAGGCAGTTTGGAATGCCTTGTTTGGAAGGCATGTTTTGGTATGGATAGTAAGCTCTGACCTCTGATGTCATGCCAGTTTGGATTTTTTTAAGTCACCAGTAATTGGGTTAGCAGGTGCACAAAAGATTTTCTGTTAGTGCTTTCTTAGAACTTTGTTCAGAGGTTAAAAGAATTAGCCCTGTGTAGCCTCATGCTAATCTTGAGCCAAGATTGAGTGGTTGGTTCTGGGCGGTTGTCCAGGTATTGCTATGTGATTTCTAAGGTGTTTTGAGTGATTATTAGTGTGTTGTTATGCAGTTTCTGGGGTAGTTTTTGGTGGTTTTTTACTGGTTCAAATTAAATTATCTGACCCCAATCATAAGTGTGTTCATTAGTAATAACCCATGAAATCATGCAGCTGGTTGAGAAGAGTAACGTTCTTGTCTGTACACAAACAGATCTATAATACTTTATAGATAAGCACCACCATTTATTATAAGCAAAAGTGATATCTTAGTAAGCACAATTTAAATTACGTAATAGCATTTTTTTTATATAGTAATCCTTTATTTGTTTCACATACAAAACTGTCTGGTAATTCAGTGTAAATGTTCTCCTGTCCTGCAGGGGGCAGTGTTGATAGGCTATGCAGAGGGGGTTTTGTCAGTACCTGTGTCTAACTGTTCCTACTACTGGAGTTGTGCTGAGTGTGTGTTAGCCAGAGACCCCTTCTGTGGCTGGGACCCTGTGAGGAAAGCCTGCACAGACATAAGTAGTCCGGAGTCTCTGTAAGTATTTTATGCAGACCTAACATTGTCTTAGATTTTAGATGCAGCCACATTATTAGTTTACATAATTATGTGCATTCATTCACAACACAATTTTTTTTCATCATAAGGACACAAAAAACTGTTCTGTGATTTGGCTCTGTAACGTAAAAGTTAAGGTTGACATTTTTTTTTGAGAACTGTAGTTGGCCTAACATTGTTCCTGTAGCTGAGCTGGTAGAATATGGTTCTAGTAACACTACAATCATGGGTTTAAATCCCAGGGATCAGACAAATTGATTAAATGTGTTTTAATGTGTGTTTTATCCAACTGTTATGTTGGATAAAAGCGTCTGATAAAGCGTTACGTAGTCTTGGCATGTCTTTTGTCTCCTTTCACTGCTTCTTACAGGGTGCAGGATGTAGATGGGGGTGACGTATTAGAACACTGTAAATCTACTACACCCAGGTCACGCTCTAGCCAGTCCAGATCGTCCATAGGTGAGTGCAGTTGGTGTAAACATGTTGCCATGTGTTGGTTTATAACTCTGAGGTTTGCATTACCAATCTTATTGGTTCTTGCATTATGTGATTATTCAAATGTTGTATAATGAATTAATTGTCCGGTTGTACTTGTGTTTCTAAATAAGCTCTCCTCCTGAAATGTGCTTGTTTGTTCTGTTAAACTCGTTAATTTAGATCATGTCCGAACACGGTTTTGGAGGACCAGTGTCCTGCAGAATTCAGCTGCAACTTGCCTCAACACACCTGCCTGGAGTTTCTGTCTGTCTAGTAAGACACTGATTAGCTGGTTCAGGTGTATTTAATTGGGATTGGAGCTCTGCAGGACACTGACCCTCCAGGAGCAGAATTGGACCCATCTAATTTAATCATTAATTGCATTGTTTATTACTGTTATGAGGCATTTTCCATGAAATATGTTGGTCTTCTCAAGCCAATATTTACAATTATGAAACAGTGTCAGTGTTCACACTAATTATTTAAATATTCAATATTATATTAAATATTTAATATTAATTAATATAAACTATTTAATAACTATTTAAAATGTTTTTCCCACATTTCCTCTATTATAAACATGGAGCATGTAACTTTCTAAAAAGGAACAGTTTACTAGGTGTGTATGACTGACTTCAGCCAGCTCCACCTCGATAACACAGAATCTCATTGTTCTTGTATTTTGTCGTCATATGCATCATGATAAAACATGCAGTCATAAATAAGATTTGGCATTATCGATGTGGAGCTAATTTTGATTTCTAGGTGAACTATTCCCCTAAGCATTTCCTTTTGCACACCCTTCAAAAATAAAGCATCATTGTTAATCATTTAAAACCATATTTTGCCCCCTATTCATGGAAAGCATTATACAGTGTACAAGACTGTCAGTTTGCCTGTGTTGACTACTTGGTGTACTGTGTGTGCTGACCCTTGACCCCTGACCTCCTCAGTTGTGTGTCCTCCAGGTGAAGTGGTGTCTGTGTCTCTAAACGAGGTGGTGCATCTGCAGTGCCCAGAAATGTCACACTTGGCCAAGCGCTATTGGGAACGTCTTAACAGTCAGCTGTCACCCAAAATCTACCTTCAGCTGGACAACGGCAGTCTCCGTTTCGTGGCAACTGCATCCACCCTGGGCCATTACTTGTGCCAGGCTGAGGAAAACGGCTACATTCAAACTCTGTTTGTGTACCACGTTAAACAAAAAAGCCACCCCACCACTGTACCAGCCACCTCAAGTCATCAACACATCACCACGGTTGCCGAGACCAAAAATAGATCCTCAGTTTCCACTCCCAAATGGATGACACCCAGATGGACTGAGTCGAGACCTAAACCTGAAAAACCGGAGCCCACTGTTGCACAGAAGAATATGCCAGCACTCACCACACATAGAAGCAGAAACTTTACACTCTGGTCTGGATCAGAAGAGGAGAAATCACAAATGATCGAGCTGGGGGAAAAATACCAAGTAGTCGACAAGCGCAGCTATTTGCAGGAGCTTGTGGTGGTGTCAGTTCTGTTAGCTCTGTGCATTAGCGCTTTGCTAACCATAGCGCTTCACAGGTTTCGGCTGCCATGCCGCAGGACGGTCCCACAGATGTCCTCGCCTAGCAGGGACACAGAAAGAGGAGGTGTGATGCCACAGGAGAGGGAGTCTCTCCGGGGGCAATCACCACGTTTGGAAAAGCGGAATGGGCACTCGCATAACAGTAGGGTACATAACGGCAAATCGCCCATTGCACTTAGTAACAGTATGCTAAATGGATCTAACGGCCACCTACCCAACACGCCTATCTAAGGGCAGGCACTGGTGTTACTGCACGCTTCGCTTTCCAATCACATCTTTTTTGGGCTATAATTAGGCTTCTGCTTAGTCAGACCTCAAGCCCTAAAACTGAACCACTTGCAGCCTGAAGAGAAAAGTTACAAATGGCACATTGCAACTTATAATGAACCTTTTGAGCCAAGTGACTCTATAATCTGCTCTAAGACTTTCCTACGATTGGATATTAGTAAACATTTTCCAGTTTGTAAATATTGATGCTATAATTTGTGACAAAATGATGCTATAATGTGTGACAAAACATTGTGTGTAATATATGATAGATGTTAGGTCTCTTCCTAAACCACTTTCAGACAAACCTAAAGGAATATTTCAGTCAAGTTTATTTCTGTCATGATCTTCTCACTCTCATGTCTTTCCAAATCTATATGCTGTTGATTTTACTGTTGAAAAAACGAAGTTTTTTTCAGCTCATTTTACATACAACAGGGCCCAAAGATGACTTAAATTTTTTTATTTTTAAGTTTTTAATTTGTCAGTTATTTTCCAGAATTCCAGAAACGTTTTCAGAATTGCTTTATTGCACATCAGACATAATTAGTCTGTCTTTGTTCTGTATTATTTTTTGTTATAAATTTTGAAGGTTATAAGGTATGTCAGTCTGACTTTTAATGTCCATCTTTTCATCATTTTGTATTTGCATACTGTAAAAAGTGCATAAGGTAAGGGTACTGTTGATTTATACATTTTATTTGATTTTCTATATTTATAGTTCAACATGAAATATAAAAATAAAACTCAAAAGTATTTCTTTGGTACTGCGGACCTGGGAAAAGCCATTCCACTATCCTGTGATTGTAATTCAATATTGGAGCTGACAGAAATCTACCATGTTTTTATTCCCCCACTAGGTTGTGCTGTGTCACTGAATGGTACAGTAAAATTTTTTCACTTTTAATTCTGATATTGCCAAATTTAGGATTTTTTTGTGGGAAATTTTTTGTTAGTTATTCAAAGAACAATTTCATGTTTTCTTTTTTTGTGTTTAGCTGGATCAAAACTGATCATCTGATAAACTGATGAGCAAAACCCAAACACATATGTCTGAAATGCACATTTTTGTTTTACATATTTTATTTTTATACAGTACCAACAGGTTGAATGTTTTGAAAATAAATGCAGCTGATTTAACGAGATGGACTGAAACTTTCCTGAAATAACCTTCCAGAACAGCCAAACTATAAAAAATATAATTCTGCTGCTCAGATTATGCAGAGAAATTAGATATTTGTAACTTCCGTTTACATTTAGTCATTTAGCTGACGCTTTTATCCAAAGGGACTTACCAATGAGGACAAGGAAGCAACTTCAATTACAATTTACCCTTTTTTTTTACCCCTTCAATTACCCCTTTAATCTGTCGCGTTCAGATGCTGTTTCATACTCCGTGTAGATCAGGTGAGGAATATTGTGGTAAAACATTAAAACTCATTCCATTCACAGTTTAATATTAATAATTCATTTAATGTTAATAAACATTAATAATAATGTTTTCTCACATTTAATGTTCATCCTATTTGAATTTTGCGTCTATCGGTGGTAAAAGTGAAAATTTGGCATCCTTAAAATTTGTCATGGTTTCAGAATAGAAAATAGAATAGAAAAATAAAACAATTATATTAAATCACTGCATATAGCTGCAGTAAATGAGTAATATTTTCTCCCGGGGTGACCATGTTCCCTGGACCCCCTAAATTTGTGCTAAGCCACGAATGTTTGGCTCCGCCCAGTGGTGTTACATGAATCTTACGTGCAATACCGCAGTGAGGTGGTGTCAGACGTGGTGCCTGCAACTCATATGCTTCTATATCACTAGTGACGCGATATAACGCAATAAGCAACGAAGCGCGCATTTACAGAGTTGACAGCTTCATTGTTTCTGACCGCGTCGCTTCCATGATGTTCAAAAATGAAAAATAAAATGCCGTGCAGTACAGGTTAAGGCTACTTGATAAAAAAACAATAATCACCTTTTAAATTGTTCTTTGAATATAATCCAAACACATATTAACCAGCAGTCACCTTAAATGCTCTGCTAAAATCCAAATCAACAGCTGTGTCTATTAATTTGCCGATCCAGTCGGGGAGACTGAGGACAAAAGACACATAGTTGGAGTAACTTTAAAAACGTAAAAGATTCGGGGCTTTTGAAGAAACATTCGTGGCTGGAGTCTCCATAAGCCACCCCCGCTCCGCCCCTGTATCACACCCATTCAGTTAACTCGTTATTTCCCTTTAACCGCATCGGAGATGGAATAACGGAATGCTGCGCGTTGGCCTTTAAAAAGAGAAACATAAGGCAGCGCGTTTTACATGATCGCAGGAGAGGTATGAGACATAACTGTACTTGCATCTCTGTTTGGGACAGTACATGCATGTGCACGCATAACAATGCTCAAGGTTACGATCAGCTGCAATGGAAATGGAAAGCCGTTTGACAATACAGCATTAGAGTGACTTTAATTCGGTAATTCGGACTTTAATTCCTTTTATTACCGTTAATAATGTCGTAGCTATTTTTCGGGAATAAAGTTGCATGTTGTGTCATATTGCGGGCCACTGCGGATGTGAAGTGGGTGCAGAATACTGCGTGTTTCTCGCCCCGTGTCTATATTTGGCTCCTTATCTCAAACCCGTGTGCTGTATTACATGTTCATTGCTACATGCTACAATTGTGTTATATGCGTAAGATATAGACATTTGGACATTAAAATATGTAGGAATGTTATCATATTCTTTTAAATATGCAAATGATGTCAAGGAGCCCATCTCATACAGATCTAAAGAGCCATAGTAGCGATAACTGGAAAACAATATCTGCAACTGTGAATCAGATAGAGATATTGTCTTTCCTGTCAAATTATTTGAATTTTGTCCAATTGTTATCATGTTTGCTAAGTCTGGAAGCTTATATAGAATAATAACCATCTGAAATGTTTTAATATTCAAAATAGTCTGATAATACAATAGTGTAATATTTACATTTTACTGTAAATGACTGTCTGTGGAAATGACTTTATATATGACTATCTGGCCTCATATTGCTCATATTAAAGTATACAGAGTATATTGTAGGTTCAATTAGGCCTTAATGCTCTTGTTCATTCTATTAAACGGCTCCTAAAAACTGTGTTTCTATATGTTCTTTTTTCTACCATCTTCAGCTTCATTCTACATAACCAGCTATTCTGACATTGTTTATCTAAAACTATATCTGAAACTATATCTCAGAATTCTGTAGCATAGACCGGCCTCAAACTGACTGACATGGGCATAGAGAGTCAGGGCCCCACCCGGCCCACGGGAAATCTGAACCAGAGGCAGGTGAAAATATTTCTGAATGTGGAACCAAAAGCACTGGGGGTAAGTGTCCATTTAAACTTTGCTATACAGACACACCAAATGCAAGTGGACATGTACCACATATCTTTTTTTTGTACTATGAGGGCCTATATGATGAAACTATAATTTCATGTAAGGCTATATGAAAAACTGAACGTTAAAAGCACACACATTCAAACTGGCTTTGAAATTATTTGACCATTTAAACTTTTAAAGTATCCAATACAAACCAATGCAAAGTCTGCATGCCACAAAACTGGATCTTTCTTTTTCTTTGGCACCAGATTTTTCAGTGTTTCTACATCTATCTGCTGTTGTATTATTCAGTCCATTCAGATTATCATTGCTGTTCTGTGCCTGTGTCTGAGCATCACCATTCTTCAGCTCTATGAAGAGGTTCACTTCTCTCCTGATGTTATTATTGTGGTAGTAATTGTTGTTCAGGTAAGATGAATGTGATTTTTGTGATTCACTCTTTATATATGTGTTTAATTTGTTCTGAATTTTAAAAACATTTGCAAGGCACAACTGAGGGTGTTGTTTGTTTTTTCAGTTGCTAGTGTCGGGGTCCATTTTAATCCATGCTGGCAGATTCCCATCTCTGTTTTGGGTGAGTAAAAGCTCAAAGGTTTGCAGAATACATAAAAACCAACCACCTACTTTGGCCATACTATCAATTAAAAGTTTGAGAGGCTTTGGATACGCTAAACTGAATTTATGTTTTTATGAAAAACATGACAAACAAACGCTTCATCTGAAGACTTTTGACTAAATGCTTGTAATAACATTTTGTAAATAAAATGTTTGGACAGAGAGAACAATATTTTACAGGCAAAATGTGGATACAGTAAAGAAGCTAAAGCTTTGTTCACTACATACAGTGCCTTGCGAAAGTATTCATGCATGCCACACTTTTCAGATTTTTATTTGCTTAAAATTTTGAATCATTTTTGTTCCACTTTGTGCTACTGTATGTGCTACTTTGTGTTGGTCTATCACATAAAATCTCAATAAAAACATTTAAGTTTGTGGTTGTAAGGTGACAAAATGTGAAAAAGTTAAAGGGGTATGAATACTTTTGTAAGGCACTGTAATTCCTATACTTCTGTATTGGTTCATCATGTATACTGATTGTATTATAAAATGTAAAGCATTAATATGAGTAGGTGTGTCCAAACTTTTGACTAGTAGTACTTTTTCAGTGCTTTGATTAACTAATGTAATTGCACCCACAAGCACTAAAGACTTTGTAGTCTAAATAATTCGAAACTCAACATGACCTAGTTTATACCTTAATATATAAACTGAGTATAGTAATTGCTGTCCCATCATGTGAAGGTAAAAGCTACACTGATTGCTCACCTGGTCAGTGCAGCATTCTCCACTGCTGTTCTTGGTATGTTGTCTCGTCACCTGCCTTACCGGCAAGATACGTACCACTGTGAGCACTGCAGGACACTGGAGATCTATGCTGTGGTGAGCTCACTCTACTGCTACCCTCTTCATGCACTACTGGTTAAGTTGCATTATGGGAAGTTGTGTTCTTGCATTTCTGCATGTATAGATGATAAATGCATGTTAAAGAGCTTTGAGTTGAGTGGGAAGGATGAGATGAAACGTATCCTCCTGAGACCCATCAGACTAAAGTATTCAGTTTTTAATGTCATTATAGTGTTTGTGTAACACTATAATGAAACGTCAGCTTCACTATAGAAACATCATTTTTTATTTTGAAAAAGATTAAATTAAATTAAAGTAAATGTACCGCACTAATCAGAATGATTTTTGTACACAATATTTGTTTCCTGTTTTAATATTGAATTTTGTAAACATGGGCGGCAATGTGTTTTACCAGTCCATGAATAATTTGCATGACAACATGTTTGGAGAGACAATATAAAATTTTAATTACAAGAAAAAAATGCCAAAATCAAATTAAATGGCAATTATAAATACTATACACACGGAATAAAAACAATTTAAAACAAGTTAAATTGTGCTTCGAAATCTTTTAAGGACCCTGAATATCCTTTTTTTCAAATAAACTGAAAGGTCTCAGTGGAATATAAGAATCAGTGTAAAGTTAAAGTAAGCTGGCCACATCAGCTATCATGTTACAGTTTTTTCTTTAAACAATTTCCTAATGCTTTTTCAAAGGACTGTACCAAAGTGCAAAATGTAGCATTTTCACCGACCAAATAACCTGCTGGTCTGCATCAGGCTTATAAACTGCATGTCACTCAAGTTTAAAGGAAAGGAATAATGTTCAGTGGAGTTTGTTTTGGAAACTTTGAACTGAAAGTGCCTTCAGAATCAGAAACAATGTAGTGTATAAGATGTGAAACCTTGTTTTGGTGGCAGGTGCAGCTACAGAGGAGGATAATTATTCAAAATGAATTAAATGAATGACAAGAGTATTGGCTACATATTCATTTTTAATAATTAAGTGAAAAAGACACTTAATGTTACATGGAGCATTCATTTTTTTTAAACACTTCTACACATTTACACATGGCAGACACTTATCTAAAGAGACTCATCTGACATGTAGTTAAGGTGTACACTTTGTCAGTCTCTTTATGCATTTTCTGGGTATCTAACCTGTAATTTTGATTAGTGTCGTGCTCAACCTTAGTCTTATGTTTTTACATCCACCCTGTGTCACATGCTGTATAACCCATCAGAAAATGACAAGTACACTTCAAAACGCAATATACACATCCACGTGTTAAAGAACACAAACATGCTTTGAGCTAAGCTTTTCCCCAGAAACCTTCCTTACTCATTCCTCACAATGCAGTTAGAGAAATGAAGATCTTAATCTGTTTTTTTGGTCATGGGTTGGATAGGCAAATAAATAAGGAAACATCAAGTTGAGGATTGAGAGGCACCCTTGACCATGGCAGTGGTCTAAAAATTCCCACATAGACAGGGAGGGTGGTGGCAAATAGGGAGGATTCCAGGATGAGGGTCCTGGGATGACACACAATGGCACCTGTAGAACTGGAGGGACTGGGAGAGCTGAGGCTGAATGGCGTAATTGTTTAACTCCTCACCAGCCATTAGAGGTCAGCCACACCATGTTCTCCAGAGACTGTACACAATGTTTCATTCCTATGTATCAGTCAGAGCAGAGTTATCCAGCGAACTCCAAAAACACAAATTCAAAAACTAAAGGTAAACTTCAAGGACTCTGTACAAACACGTTAAACAAACACAAGAAACAACAAGGGAGACATGAAACTTAGGGCTATACACACACACACACACACACACACATATATATATATATATATATACACACACATAAACCTGACACTGTTTATTTCTTAGTTCATATATCTATGGTTTAGTGTTTTTTAATTATACATCTAACTGTAGATCTTTTGTGTATTGATGTATGGTTATAAAAATATAATAGAATACGAAAAAAGATAATATTTGGGATCTTTGCACTTGGTACAGCCTTTTTTAATGCTGTAGCAATAAAATACAACAGTGCCCTTCCAAGGTATTTGGACTATAACACAATTTGTTTTTTATAATTATTTCACAAAAGGAGCAATGATTAAAAAATTATTGTGTTTTTACGCTTGATGTTGTCTAATCTTTTTTTTTTAAATACTAGACTTTTGAATTTTAGTTTTGTAATGTTTCATTAAGGTGCTTATATTTTAAAAATATTAGATGTTTTGAATTTCAATTTAAGTTTTGATTTTACAGAGTTCCACAGAAAGAAGGAAGTCAATTTTGAAACAACATTGTGACAAAAGAGTAAACAGTGACAAAATTTTTGGTAAACTAAAGCAACATCTTTAGTACGATCTGTCCAAATCCAAAACCTTTGCAAGGCCACTGTAGTTTGTCAAGGAAAGAAAACAACAAAACTGTAACAGTATAACCAGACTGGCTTATTGGGTTTGCTGGACGGAAGCTGCATTATATACAAGTCAAGCTATACAGCTGATTTTGTAAAGTCAGCCTGATCTTTGGCTAAGTTCAACATAATTTTTTTCTTCTGTGTTTGCTTTTCCAAAGCAACAGTACTGTTTCAGGAAGTGCACTTATACTGTCGAGAGAAATAGTAAAGTAAGTAATTCTTACTCTCTTGCTTCATGTTTACATGTATATACTTAATTATTTGTTGTAAATGTATTTAACAAGAAAAGAACGGGTGATTTAAAAATAGGATCAAAGTTTAAAAATGAAATTACAAAAATTGTTTGAAGGTTATGTTGTCAGTTTTGCACTTTGGGCCAGTTATCTGAAAAAGCTTTAAAATAAAAGAAGCTGTCTGAATTGTCATTAAAACCTTAATACTGCATATTCAATAAGAGTTCAGATAATCACAATAATCTGTTTGTTTATACATGTGTTTATAAGTTAGCATCCAGTATTAGCAGATATGGTTATTATTTTGCAAACCTTTGTGAGGTAGTTAGCCAGGGTTTGTGATGTAGACAATCCTTATTCCTGTTCTGTTCATCTCTTTTTGGTGACCTCAGCTCTTGATTGATGGCTTCTTGGCCACATTAGTGCTATTTCTGGTAGTGGAGCTGGTGATATGCATTGTGACCATTTTGTTTGGCCTCAGTGCTCTGGCTAAAGGTGGCGTGCAGGTCAGTTAAACACATTCACAATGAAACACAAGGCTATAAAATAGTAGTAGAGAGAGAATATGGTAACGATTGTTGGCAATTAATGCGATCGGTGTAGTAGATCTAATGTGAAATTGTTCACACTTATGAATTTTAAATAGCTGTAAATAAATAAATATGTGAATGGTATATATATATATATATATATATATATATATATAATTATGATTAAATATATATATAATTAATATCCAAATATAATTCCATCTGTTTCAACAGCTGCCTGGTTTTAGACAGCGTGCTGCCCCATCTCAGCCTGAAGCTGCCACCCCTAGTGAACCTCAGGTACAGTAATGCCATACTCTGGTCTAGGGTGCTAGTTTTGGAGCCAGGGGCGCCGCTCGCAATTTTGGGCCCTATGACAAAATATGAGGTTGGGCCCCCCCTAGTAATGTTATTACTAATAAAGCAGATCTCTGGGGGCCCCTAAAGGGCGTGGGCCCTTAGAATTGTCCTAACTTTACCCCCCTTAGCGGTGCCCCTGTTTGGAACATTAATCACACAACCAAAGTGGGGTAGGGAACCTGAGTAAGATGCCTTCTAAGATACCTTCTGGCCAAAGTAATTTATTTTTATGTAATTAAAAATGTGTTCATTTATAAATATTTGTGTGTGCTGTCTAGTTTTATACTTTTTAATGTTTGCCTAGCAAAATGCTGACTTTTAACTATTAAAAGCCACAGTGCACTTGGAATTTCTCTTCCTTGGAGAGAAAACACAGAATGTTTTAAATCAGTCATTTATAATGTTCCATTTTGGTAAGGAGCTGCTATACACTGTGTCAAAACTGCAATTTGTCTATCCACATGAAACAGGAAAATTCTACATGACATGACACGATCAAAGCCAAGAACAAATCTGATGTTACACAATAGACAACTGAGCAGAATTAGCAACCAATTAGATCTAACGTGAACAGAGCTACGCAACACTGCAAAAACACAACCAAACAGTCAAGACAGTCAAGAAAATACCCAAACAGTCAAGAAAATATCCTCTCCTAGTCATATTCATTAATGTGATGTGAGAAATAATAATTTTCTTCTAGAATACCTTACTAATTAAATTTCTGTTTTCTCCCTCCACACACCAAACCTTACAGGTGGAGGTGATGGTGCCAGAGGTGGAGCCAGTCATAGTGTCAGTACCAGAGCGAGAGCCTGAACCAAAATCTGAGCCAATAGAGGAACTCCCCAGCCCCCCCACTGAACCTCAAGTTGCGCCCATTGACTCTTTAACAGACGGTTGAAACTGTCATCTTTATGTAAATGTAGAGCTCAGTAAAGGTTTTGGCATGACAGTTTTTGTATTCCAGTGGTGAAAACTATGAACTATGAAACGATAGGGCTTTTAAATATAGTGTCATTATGTTTAACATTGTATGTCCTGCTTTTAAGACTGCTTTTTATGTACTGCAGAGTTCATCTGTGGCTGTCAGCTAATGTAGTTAACCCCTTATGTCACATTTACAGTAGGCAAGGCTGGTAATACAGTGCAGTCTCTGTACAGATAACATACTGGATGATAAAGAATCAAATTGATGTATGGTGCATATACAGAGAGATTAGAGCAGGACTGGCTTAAAGAATGAAACAATGAAAAGCGTAAGCATGCATAAGAAATCCACTAAAAGCAAGAGATTGTGATCAGGTTGTTTGTGAACTGGGTTGTATGTTGTTACCAGGTGTACATCATGTCACCTACAGCTAAAAGTGTATCACAGGCCATATTATGTTAATGGAATAATTCACCCAAAAATGAAACTTCTCTCATCCTCATGCCATCCTACGTACATATGACTTTTTTTGAATAGCTTCATTGAATAGTGTGCAAGATTTTGAAGCTGTAAAAAGCGCATCCATCCATCATTAAAGTAATCGACTTCAGTGTATAACTCTGACTTTGTTCTTCTAAAGAAAAAAGTCATATACCCCTAGGATGGCAGGGAAATTTCCATTGATCTCACCATTGATCTGCAAGTGTAAATACTTTTATGGAACAGCAATACTAATAACAAGAGAAAATGTGTAGCTATGTCTCAAATGTTAATATATGTTCAATAATGTCACAATGTAATATATATCCACAATTTTAAGTGCATTTGACCTCTTTAGAATTAGTGAGAAATTTGATATAACCTGATGATGTTTGGTATTTATCTTAGTCTCACAAAAGAAGGTAATGCAGTATTGCTGATAGAATAATGTTAATCGTGCATCTGGGTTTAATCTTCTCTGGAAAACATTCCTCCTTATTAATAGGAAATATTTATGTTTTCCGTGTTTGGATTTGTGCTCCACAATGTTAATCACAGACTCAAAAGACTCAAAATGATTGTTGATCTAATCTATGTGCTTCCACATTTACATTTACATTGGTGTTTTAGTGCACTTGAAAACCCATTTCATTTCAGGATGGGCTTTGTGTCTGAGAAACTGTGTCTAGAACGTTTAAGTAATTGTGTTGGATGATGTGAGATGATGGAAAAAATGTTTTATGTGAAATTTTAGGCTCTTAATTTTAGGCTAGGTTTAATTTTCATTATTGCACAATGGAGCTTATAGTCTAATAGTTAACTCACTCAGCAGACTTACAGAAATTGTTTTTTGTATTTGCCCTCATACGCTACTAATTTGAATGTTTCTCTTCTGTTTTAGTCTAAATGTATATTTGTTTCGTTTTTTAATTTACTTTCTTATTTTGGACACTTATTTTATTTAAATTGTTCATCAGACATCAGTTACCTAAAAACAGGTATTTTCTGCACACTTTGTCAGGTGATCCTATGATTTGAGCCATGCTTTCGGTTTCCACTAGATGGCGTTGACATTGTAACACATTCTCATAGCGTTTAATGTGTTTTACTTGCTGAATGGACTCATTAAACAATTCACCAACAATGGGAGACTATTATACTTAATATCACATTTTGACTTTTTATTTACAAAAAGAAACTATAAAAGTGAATTTATGTATGTTGGTGGTTTAAATGGCTACACTTGACACACACACACAAACACACACAATTTTCCTCTAGAAGTTTGCTAACTTCAATTTTGCTATCTGGCCATAGTCATAATGCTTTATGTCACATCATAATAGAGTTATTTTTCAAATGATTAAGATACACACGGAAAGATAAACTTTTCTGTGTGAACAGTCTTGGTCATAATAGGAACACACCCCATGTTATGTAAAGTTCAGACTTCGCACTAAAGTTCCTTATATATGTTGATTCAATGGCAAATCTTCTAGGTAAATGCTTAAATTTTGCATAGCTGTCATCACATCACTGACAGTGTTCACTGATAGCATCTATGCAAATCTAGATTTCTCAGAGATGACAAACCTTGAAGCACATTTATGCATTTGGCAGACGCTTTCATCCA
>JAZGTJ010012212.1:0-16070 GCA_036877575.1 Botia almorhae
TGGACTCTTTCTGGATGTTGTAGTCTGACAGAGTGCGCCCATCTTCCAGCTGTTTGCCAGCGAAGATCAACCTCTGCTGGTCAGGGGGAATGCCTTCTTTGTCTTGGATTTTGGCCTTCACATTCTCAATGGTATCGCTTGGCTCAACCTCGAGGGTGATGGTCTTGCCCGTAAGGGTCTTGACAAAGATTTGCATCTATCAGAAAAAAAAAAGAAAAATGAGAAAACTCATATGCTTTCCACAAACAAAGATTCTATTAGCCAACATACACAAAAAGTTGCTGTAATAGACTTTGTACAGATATTTGAAAACATTTACAAACCGTCTAAACTTTCTGACATGCGTCACTAAAAGCTGTTATGAGCGACAAAGCTCCACTGCTGCCCAAAGCTCTGTAAACGACATGCTAGCCAAAGATGGCTTCTTACCAACTATAGCCAATAGCATAAATTTGGGGCTGGATTTGTGGAGTTTTTGGGAAACCAGCTTGTAAACACCATTTTTTCCATGCTGCAATGTCACTTATAGTAAAATAATTAAATTGGCTGGTTCACTTTTTTTTAAAAAAAAACAACGTTGTTAATAGTTTACCTAATTTGTGGACATGGAATAAAAATCCTAAATACTAACAATACTAAACCATTAATAAGCCCTTCGTATTATTGATTGTTTTAATTAACAACGTGACTTCCAAAAGATTGTTTCAAAAACAATACTTTTTGACCGTCTAAAAATAAGGTAAATATACCGAAAACAATACAAAGGCGAAACAACGAGATCAATTTTTACTGCGCAACACCAAACGTCTTTTCTTCAACATGGCGGTTTTACAAGTAACATCCGGGGTCTTTGTTCACGGAGTGTGATCCAGCAAAAATACATCTGACAACAAAGCGCGGTCAGGAGCAAACAAAAAACGCTTTATAACCTTTATAATAAAGGAATCATTTTCGTAAAGTAATATTCGACTATTTCTTCAAAGTATTATAAATAATAAATATTTGCGTTGGATTATTCAGCACGGAAAATAAAGCCTTATATCCAATAGAATACGTACAACTATAACAAAAAGATTAAAATTATCCTCAAACTTAAAGAACGTAATTGAAGAAATATTTATTCTTACCTTTCAGGAACTTTTGATGACTGTGAATGTGCTTCCAAATGCGCTTACTTCTTCCTTTTCGCGGAAAACTGCAGACGAATGCGACTGCTACTGTCTTTATACAAACCCAGGTTCGTGACGTTCATGGCACGTCACATGACAATATCCCTCCGCAGTTACAATCCTTATTTGTTAAAACATTCAAATAAGCATTGGAACAAAATGTTTATATGGTTAGTAAGTAAGAAAAACTAGTTTGGTATTTTTAATTATAGTAATTATTAAACAAAACAATAATGGACGAGTCTGGAATATGCGAGAATGGGAGAATGGGCAGTTCTGGTTGTACACCTCACCGCCAGTCATTGGCTGGTTTAGTTGTTTGTTCGCTTTGCTATTGGTGATTCAGGCCATTGGAATCTGGGCCAGTCAAGAAGCATCACAGTGCTGACATTTAGTGATAGCAACACCTAGAATAGACTGGAAGGCTTTGTACTCTTAAAAAAAGTGTTTTAAATAAATTTCCCTATAATTTTTGTATCTCAAAACTACTGTCAAATGCCTAATGGTATGTAAATAGGACCATCTAAGCATTTGTTTTTAACCTAACCCTAATAAGAAATTCTTTAGACAGGCTGACCGAACTAAGACCGAAGTGGTGTTGGCTGTCCCACCAAAAACAGGTTACAATATGTTATTCCTGGAAGACAGCTTCCTCAATAACAAGTTTTGTTTACAGAAACAGTTTTACTGTGTCTATTAAGCTATGTTTCTGTGAAATGCATTAACTGTGATCTTTACACAGAGCTGCCTGAACCAGTACACTTAATATAGAACGCAATGTGTGACACAAATGGTCTTGCTCTAAAACACGTTGACCCCCAACATGCTGCCTATAGCAATGTAGGTCATTTCCTTTGGACAAGCTACCAGTGGCACTGCCGTTTACCACCCCATTCACTGCTGCATATCTTAAGTTGACACATAAATTTTGTTTATGAGCATTTACATTATGAGATATATTTGAATAGTTTATTCTAATATTTATTCTACAAAGGACACTCCTGTGATATTTAATTTATGTCTAGCTTTTATATCCTGTACAGTATTTGGTGGCTAGGGTTAACCTCTGTCTTCTTTATCATGTAATCCTATTGTGTTGTTATGGTAGAAAACAAGCTTGCATGGTCACAAACAAGATGAACCAGAAACTGCAAACAAGATGAACCAGCTACAAGTCTGCCTTAAAGTACGTCAGTGGTTACCACCTTTGATAAGCATCCAGTTTCTTTTCATCAGCCATTACAGCAGTCGTTAATATTAAATGTCATAAAATAGTTAGTGTGCTGTTAAACCCTAACTGGCTTGTTCTACATAAAATTTGTGTTGTGAAACTGCTCTTTGAGCTTTGTTTATGTGTTCATCTGCTTAGTGGATTATTATCATTGTGGAATCAGGTCTCTGTAATGTTCTTTCTTCATCTTAAACAGCTGTTTAAGAGCTGTTGAAAAGATCTCCCAGCTCACTCATCTGAGGCAGTTATTTAAAACTGAATTACATTTTAATACATTTTACATGTATTAATTTTGCTTTTTATACAAAGCGACTTTTAAAGAGAAAGAGCATTTAGCATTTTGCCCAAAGAATTAACAAGTTTAGTCTACAAAGCTATTTACAAGAAGGAATAGTTCTAATGCTAGGGACAGGATAAACATTAGAGGAATGCAGTTTGTTTGGTAGGGTAGGGGTTCAACTTATACCTATTTCTTCATCTATAGATTAAACATAAAGCTCTTCAAACATTAAGTATGATCATATATAATCCATTGATAATAGCTTTAAATTTAACATAGGATTAACAAGATTGTGTTTAGGCAAAATGGCATTATCAGTTTGTTTTTAGGCTGATGACCTTGTTTGTTGTTAGATATGGGTCTCTTAACCATGGCACTGTGAAGCCATGTGAAGCCAAACTCTAATAATATCATGTGTTGGTCAGCATTTATGCTTATGGTGTAAATTTGAGACTTTAGCCTAGTGCTCTTATAATTTAGTAGTGTCTTATTTAGAACTTTTGCCTTCTGTTTTAAACAGCAAAGACTTCCTCCGTTTTATTTGGCATAAAAAATTTCCATTTTCCTTGGAAGTAGTCTGGTTATTATAGCATGACCCACTGATAAGTATCACATGAGCTGCCACGTCATCACACTGAACTCAAAGGAGTGTTTGTTCGGAATCATATTTTGTGTACCTTGAACTTTATAGACTGTTCCTGCACACGTGTACAGTTTTAAAACCACTCTGTTCTGTATTACTTGATGTCAACATGTTATTGTTATTAACTTAACCTGTCATCAACATCATACAACATAACCATAAAGACTATTACAAAATAAGAGTCAATAATGCTATTTATGACTAGCCTATTTAAAAGTTGTTTATATATAATTTTAATAATACATATAGTTTTTGTATATAAATTGTGTTATCTTTGGTGGCAATCCAAAGTAACCTGTATTGCTTTCTCAACACACATATATATCCCCTAGAATTTTCTGTTAAGACCGTTTGTTTGTGCTATGATCACGAGATTGGACTTTGTTCGAGCATGTCGGCTTTTTTCAGCAACTAAACGGGTGGAACCAGATGACGACACGCCGAGAGCGAAATGAGCTAGCCGAAACATGTGACCCAGCCAGTCGAGTGTTTGTGTATTGAAACCAGTGGCTTTTGCCACTAACAAAGAATGTTCTACAGCAAGTGTGATTTGACTTCACCGTTTGTAAAAACAAACAACTGGGTTTAACCATACCGTTACAATTACATAAACTTGAAAGAGGCGCTATATGGCGTGCTTAGCTAAAGACGAAAGGTAGGCTGTGTAACACTCGAATTTATTGTGTTAATTACATATTTAAATAGATTTTGGGGATTAAGCTTGATCGTAAAGGGAAACGTGTACAAAACACTGTGGTGTTAGCTGCCCACCTAACAAAAATATTACTCGACTATATTTTAAAAGTCATGTAATATGAACGGTTAGAGACGTGTTGTTTATTGGTAATGTTGAGACATATTTGTGGCCTCAGGATATAAATGATCATTTTCCAGGGAACGTGGTGGTCTTGTGAAACACACCGGAGGTTGTCACTGCGGGGCGGTCCGTTTTGAAGTGTGGAGTGCCCCAGATTTACATGTGTTCAATTGCAAGTAAGGGCCGCCTTTAACCATCAACACATCATCGGAGCCGTTTACAATCACCTGTATGTGTGAAAGCTAACAGAGCTCTTTTCAACACGTGGTTGTGTGATCACGTGAATTACATTCAAAGACGTGCCGAATCATTCAGTATCCTACCTCTTCATTTATGATAAATACCCGTTGTGAGTCATTGAAGGTGCTTCCTACTTACTGTTTCGATTTAAATTGTGTCCCAGTTGCAGTATTTGCACAAAGAAACAGAACCGCCACTTCATTGTGCCAAAATCCCAGTTTGCCTTGCTTCAGGTATGTGATCTGAAACACAGGGCCGTTTGAACTTGGGAGGCTGTTTTAAAGCAGATAAAAACAACTATAAAATAATTTGTTTGTAACAAGATAGCATCGTACAGTAAGAATGACAGCTACTTTGTCTTGTGTCATAGGGTTTAGACAACCTAACCACGTACACATTTAACACACACATGGCCAAGCACACATTCTGCAAAACTTGTGGTGTCCAAAGTTTCTATACTCCACGATCTAACCCTGATGGATTTGGTGAGTTAAACAAAAGTGTGAAAGACAGAATTGAGAATTTTCTAGCTGGCATTTGTTTGCTGCATAGAAAAAAAGTTGGTTGCAAACAATAATGTTGATTTTTTAAATATTTATTATTGATTTGGCTTTGTATGTATTTTCATCCATGTGTTTGATTATACAGGTGTGGCACCCCATTGTTTGGACCCTGGAACCGTGAGAAGTGTTAAGGTGGAGGAGTTCTGTGGAGAAAACTGGGAGGATAGTATGGACAAGCATCAGACTATTAGAAGTATGTCAAAACCAGCAAGTGGTACATAACTCAATGTCTCTGATGACCTTTTCAGAGCTGTTCACTCAGTTCTTTTGTTGATGGTGTTGACTTCCATACTGCCACTTCAGCTAGGAGACTTCCTATGTAATCTCCCATTTCCCAACAGTCCCATTTTCAATAAAACATGAGAACTTATAACACAACAATCAGATGGTCATCTATGTGTCCTAACAAAGGGTATTAAAACCCCATTAATACACAATATTTGCTACATTGTTTTGATTTGTCATACATAAACACAAAGATTTACAGACTGGTTCAAAAGTACATGTGATCAATTTTGGTACAGTGCCTTGTGATCAATTTGGAACGGAGCTTCAGCAAAATCTCTAACAGAAAATGTAAACAATATTAATTAATATATATATATAATATATATTAATACATATTATTATACTAGACTAAACCAATCTGGAAAAGAAGCATTCTGAAGATTTTAGACAGCAATTCTTTATTGGCAGCCTTATTTTTATGCTGCCATTATATGGCAGTTGTTGTGTTTCCCCCTATATATTTAGCATGTTTTACAGACAAAGAGGGTAAAGTAAACTTTACCTTAAAATTTCAGTGCATGAATTTAGTCCTACATGGACAAGAACAGTGCGAAAAAGAATCACAATCTAGGCTAATAGATTTTTACATTCTTTGTTTCCACGGTGATAGCCTGGAACGTGTTCATAAACATGTAGCGTGAGAACAGAATGTAGAGCCGACGAAACCACAGCAGCTGAGAGTGATGACATAGCATGGCGCTCTGATGAATGAAGACAGAGAAATTACATGACTTTAAACATATTTAGAAGTCTACTGTTGGTAGGTAACTGTATACAGAACATACAGATAGCTGACCTCATGACTGAGGATTACAGACACACAACAGGGCTTAACATGCCGCCAGCTGCATTACTTTTGTCCACGTGCCAGACTTGTTGGGCCAGTTCAGACTTTGGCAGGTCAGTATAACTGCGTCATTTAAAGACTTCTCAGCAAAATTAGTTAATGTTTACAGTGCTTGGCCTCATTTAATGTTCAAAGTACTAATGCGTTAGCTACTAACAGCCTTTTTCCAAGCAGAGGACTTTTTCAATCTGTGTAACTAGACAGATACAGTTATTGAGAAACAATATAGCTAAATGAAATAGCTATACTGTAACATATGAAGCTCTTAAAACATCTGCAAGGCATAACAGATCATTTCCAAAGTGTTTTAGATTCAGTTCTGATTTAAATTAAGGCAGTTATACATTTGTCTCTAATCAGGGTTTAAGCTCTCTGTTAAAGCACCTGATTCATTTACACACCTTGGCACGTTTGTACTCCTCCCATCCAATGATGCAGCAGAAATCAGAGGGGAGGAGCCAGCTGACTGGCAGTTCGAGGACTGACAGGTACTTCCTGAGAATGCTGATGGTGTGAAGGGAAAAGACTTGACAACCTGTGGGGTCAGGCAGATGAAAGCCGAAAATAAAAATCTTTTAACTTGTGCAATTGGTTGTAGTACTACTTATTAATGAACAACAATTAACAACTAATACATTTGAATATGTTTATAATATTTTATTAGATTTAAATAATTACAATAGTAGAAATGTAAATGTGTATGTGAAAGAACTTAGTAAAATACAAAGATTGTAGAGCAGGTATTTTTGAGTTCACAGACGTCAGTGATCTCAGATAAACATGGTTCACTGAGGATTTAGCAACTGTGTTACGTAGAATAAGATCTCTAAACCGATTGGAAAACACTGGATTAACCCAGGGCTAACCTGTGCTTAGAAAGACTGACAATGGCAATGAAAGCATACAATTACCACATTCCTGTTCCGCATTTAGAGTCAATGTGGTCATTTTGAGCGTTTTGTTCATTTATAAAAGAATGTGTCAGAAAACAGAGAAGCCACTTTTTTTGAAAATACTTTAATCACTTCTAAACCTACAAGATTTCTAAAACTAAACGCATACAGACCCCTGGTGGTCTTTATGGGGAACTCACATTTTTACTTGAATCTGTTTATCCCGTTGTAATCTATTACGTTTCAACAAGATTTTTCGTCCTCGTTCATGGTCTTTCAGACACAATGAAGGCGCCACAAAATTGTGATTTCTGTAAGTTTAACCGTGAACCATTAAGTAAACAAATATAACCTGGAGAGGTTTACCAGAGGGTTTACCCTGGAAAGAGGGGCTGTACTTAGCACTTTAAACTGCTTGTATGATAAATAGTAATAAATAATTATTGAGAATCATACCAAAACAAATGTACATGCATGATTGGCATAATTATGCATAATAGAGACGCAAGATCTTAGGCGGTTGCTGTGATGCACATTGGCAAGTATACCATCGGGTGGCGCACTTAGCCTAGAAAACACATTACTGCCGCTCCCAGTGAGGGGGTGTCTCTAGTTTAATTAGATGATCTTTGAACTAATAAGATATTTACATAATGGAATGATATTTACCTATAGGTAGTCTTCCAGTAGAAGCCAGATGACTGTTGCCATGAAAAGAACAACAACTTACGATTAATGCCACATAGTTCTCATTAAGCACATAACCTACTAATTAACACATAAAACCACACACAGACTACAGGAAATGCAACAGCATATAACAAACAGGAAGCACAGAATGAAGTGCCACTCATTTTAGCTGATTACACACATAAATAAAGTTGTAATCGAAAACAGAACACTACACTACAACGAATATATTCAAATACATCTGCTGTGTAGTTAATTGCATTAATATCACAAATAATTGATATATTAAATTCTTGTTTAAATGTTAGATTACATTGTTATCATATTAACAATCATTTTTAAAGAAACCTAGCAAGTTAAATTCCTTGCAAGGAATATCTTGATCCATAAATCTAAAATGTAATTTTGTTCATAAAGATTTATTTGTCTGTGGGTTCCTTCTCTTTCCCATTTGTCATTCTCTTACACACTCTTACACACTCTTACACACTCTTACACACACGCACACGCACACGCACACGCACACGCACACGCACACGCGCACACACACACACACACACACACACACACACACACACACACACACACACACACACACACACACACACACACACACACACACACACACACACACACACACACACACACACACACACACACACACACACACACACACCCTGAGGTCTGGGGTTTTTCTCAGATTAGAACTCTAAATCCATATCCAGTTCCTGGAATACTCTGTTCTGGCTCTCCCGGTCACACCACCTGTGCAGGCCCAGAGGCTCAGCCTGAAATGACCCATTCCCAGCAGCAACTTAGCCAACACTTTCTGACTCCCTCTCACACACCATACAACCTATATTAACATGGACCTTTCAAAGACAATGATTTTATAGATTAAATTATAGATTATACACTAAATCTCTAAACTTGATCACACAAACCTGTTACATAAACTAATAATATTTTCTATACCCTACACCTAAATGTAGCCCTCACAGAAGCACATGGACACCGGTAAATCTAAAGCAAAATATGATTTATTTGTTTGGTTAAACTTCTGTACGAGTAAGGATCACCTAAAATGTCATTACAGTTGGTTTTGGCCCTGACAAGTATAACCAAACCTGTACACACACATTTGTAACAGCAGAGGACTACTGCTCAGTAACACATTCTAAATTAGTAGGCTAGATTTGCTTGTGTTTATGTTGTAAAGCTCTATGAATTAAAAAGACATTACAGTGAATTGTTTCATGTCAGATGTTCAAGTGACTGTCTTCTACAAGCAAGCATTACTCAATACCCAAAAACTGTTCTTACTGTTTAACTGCAGCCCTTTAAGACAATCCCTTACATAAGCATGTTTCGTTTATTAGTATTGATGAACTAAACCTTGACCTTTACAGACACATATGTTAAGATTACTATAGTCTCACACTCCCTGAAAATTGTGACCCAATGTTGAATTGTTGCAATCACTTTCTGATCCAAGACTGAGGCTGCTTTTTCCCTCCTGAACTTATTTAGTGTTTTGCTGGTCTTTTGGAATGTGTGTAATGTGAGCAAGTGTTTGTGTAGCCGTGGTCTCTAGAAATGTTCTGTGATGCTATGTCTGTGTTTGTATGTGATGTTATGAACATACTTTGTGTGGTCCATTTAAAAGAATGTGCATGCTGTATCTCTTTTTACATGGGTGTTTTCAAGAATGTTACTTTGTTTATATGTTAGTGTTGGGCTAGATGCTGTGTAAGACCATGCACAGATGTGCGTTTGGTTTCTGTTTGTGAATATGATGGTGGTTTTATGGCGTGGATCTTGGTTCATGTGTATATTAGTTATGGCACATGTTTTTGCTCTGTAAATGCTGTGCTGGGAAAGATGATCTTCAAAAATGCACTTGATGTTTTTTCTTTGTTCGACTGAATTAATACATTGAATTAAAACTCAATCTAATGCATGATCAAAGGTAATAAACTGCCTGAGTTAGGCCAAGACACAGAAAGAACAGCCACAGTAATGTCAACAAAAAGTGTTACACTGCATGAACAGGTTAACAAATTAACAAGTTAACAAATGTATTTATTTAATTTTGATACTATCCTGCTGCAAAGGTCTAAAAACAGCTTAGACCAAATTTTCTATCCTGGTTTTTGCTGGGTAGTTTTGATCTGATAATGGTCTAGCTTGTGGGCTAACATAGCCAAGCAATTTACTAGCAAATTCTAGCTGGTGGTAATAATACAAATAATACAAGTTATTTAAATTAAAAGTAGCTTGTTTCATTTTAGAAATGGTCACAGTTTACATGAGAAAGCTGGCCTAAAATCAGAAATTCTCTATTTGTGCTGTGCTTCCCTAAGCTATTGTACCTCATTGTTTATGTGGGGAAACAGTTGTTATTCCCAGAAGATGTGTCTTTGGAGTACAACAGAACTGTATTTTTTGTTCAACATATGAAAATAACATCTGTTTCAATATTACAAATCTCCTAGTATCCTGTTGTTATGGGGTTAAATCCTTCATTTTGACATCAGACAGATACCTCAGGGCCTTGTAGATGGCAATATGATTGGCATGTCCACTCACACCTCTTTCATCAAATGTCAGTACCTGCAGACACACAACATAAACCAAAAATTAATAAATACATTACTAACTTCAACTAGTCACATATAACTACACTCATGTAAGTCATATAGGTACACACATTGCGAAAGTAAATACACAGATCTTTAAAAAAAAAGGTTATGTTATAATAATATTAATGATATTAATGATAGCATTAACCAATGAAGCCATTTAAATTCTGTTATAAAATGGATAGTTTTGGTTCAGGATGCTAATTGGTCATCACAATGTTTCAGCCATGCTAAAGTACGTAATACAGTAAGAATGTGTGTCCTTTATGTTTTTCCAATTTAGTAATTTTGTAGTAATACAGTAACTGCCATCTTAAAAAAAAAGCAATATGTACCCAATGTTCAAATTCAAATGTTGTGCTATATTGCAAAACAATAGTCACAGCAGAAGCCGTTGCAAGCACTCCGCTACACAGTCCTTTAGTTGTGGCTATATTAGCATCTAATGGTCTCTTATGCTTAATTAAATTACATGTACTTATTTTACATATTACTTAAATTACATGATATTTGCAATAGACTAGATAGCCATATGAATATGAATAATCATATTATATTCCCTATATTACGTAAATATTCCCTTAATATCAGATACATTCACATATTTATTGTTTGCTGCAGGTCCAAAAGGGGAAACCTGTCTGATGTATCCCACAGAACGGCATCTGGTATGAAAATTTTTTTGTTTGTTTGTTTTCTCTACATTCTTTCTTGCCACTAAGGAGTAGGGTGAAAAGGTTAAAATAAGACGAAAAAACAACAGAACAGAACTAGTCATTTGAGGACTCAGCAGTTTAGGCCGTGGTGGGTATTGCCAGAACTGTGTAGGAACATCTATCTGCATATGGTCTGTCATATCACTAGACGAGGGATTCTGTCTTTGGAAATGAGTGTTTTCCAAACTGCTGCAGCTCAAGAGTGCCAAGGGTGGAGGAAAATGTGGTTGACAAAATAATATATGTTGTAGCAGGTATGTAGATTGTTGCCAAAGACAACAAAGTGAGTCAGCTTTAGAGGAGCGGATCAGCATATTTGTGAGGCGGAGGAAGAGAAACTCCAAACACTGTAAACAGCAAAAAGAGAGAGAGACTAATACTGGCCTGTGAGAAGAACAAGCGATAAACATGCCTGAACACTTATATATACACTAAAAATTTTTAATGAGCATGATTAAATTGAGGAAAAAATGCAATTAAATGAATAATTTTCAACAATTAATGTTTAGTTTGAGCAGGTTTGTTTTAGTCTTGTTGTAGATTTAAATTCATTTTGTTATGCCTACTAGCAATGACAGTAACACAAGTTACCTGTACATATAGTCGCAATATACAACAACGCAACATATTTCATACTATAGAATACCGTTATACAGTTAATTCCTTTTCCTACAATTTTGGGCATTTATATAAATATTATAATCTTATATAATATGTATATAATATTAATAATTAATAATATAATAATAATAACAACATATTTGAATGTAACAAATTTACAAACTTGAATGTAACAAACTTAAAATAACAAATTTAATTTGTTTGCAATAACATTGTGACAAAATGTTTAAAGATTTGTTGCTAATTAATTAGCTAATTTTAATTAACTAAACTCTTTAAAGTAATGCCCTGTTTAAAGCAGAGTAGCATATTTGTGTAATAGTGCCACAAACTTCTGTACAATCCTTTTACTCTTTGTGAGACAAAACTCTTTTTCCTTAGACATTTAAACACCAAAGTCAAATCGGCGTGTAATGTAATATTTTAATATCAGTTTTTCCATGCCCACAGCCTCTTCGGCTTAAATCAAACATGAAATTATGGGTGTAGCAAAACTGTGCAGATCCACTGGTTTCAGTCTGTATTAGTTAGCATGTGGTTTAAAGTCAGACTGGTGTTTCAGTGTAGATGGCAGTCTGGGAGAAGTATTACTGACCGCTGTTTGTTTGTACACATTGATAATAGTTGATAAGGACATTGATGTGATGGAAGCAAACCAAGTTGTGTTGCAAGAGCACTAACAGTTTGGTTTTATTTGGTATTGTTTATGTTAGTCTTCTATGCTTAGCTTTCAATTGAAATTTAATGCCATGTGGGGAGAGAGAGACAAAGAGACGGAGAGAGAATATTAAACAGTACATGTTGGAAAAAACAGAAGGTTTTTTGTTATAATCTTGTTTTCAAATTCTTTTTGGTATATTTTCTGGAAGTCCTTAGTGCAGGCTGATAGATATCTCTGCTTTGGCTTGCCAGCAATGACCCTGGGGAACATGTGTCTGCTTCAGCCAGGTTCAGGGGTATTATGGGATATTAGAGCATGTGTAATTAGGGCTAAATAAAAGGGGGGCCAATGACAGGTTGGTCTGAGTGAATTAATGATGATGATAATGGACTCACTCAAGGCAACCTTATGAGAAAGACACAAGCTAGTCAGGATAAATTGAACATTACCTTCTCTTGATTATTGTATATTTATCTTATGATGTTCCCCAAAGGTAATCTGTAAGCCAAAGACAGAAACTTGAGTCTAAGTCTCAAACTTAAGTTTGAAAGTAATTGACTTGAGACTTGACTTGGCCTTGAAAGATTTCAGACATGACTTGAACTCTGTGTTGGGCAGCTGTTCCCTGCCTGTCTGTTTTGTGTCTAAATACAGTTTAATTCTTAATACACCGTTATTAAATAATTTAACCAAACATTTTAGATCTCTTTCTGGAACATTCTGAAAGAGAAAAAAACATGCTTGATTCTTGTTGCTTAGTAACTAGTTTGTGCACTTTTATAGATTTAAAAGGCCTCTCATTGGCCTTAACTGCACGTCTATGTACCAATGTCATGTCAGACTGCTCTGAAAAGGTCTGTTAACCTGCTAAGGTGTTTTAGAAAAATTCCTGAAAGTTAAGGTCATCCAGATACACTCTAGTCTACAGTTGGGGTGGTCCTGCTTGGCCCCTTCATATATAAACATTTCACAAGTTTCCTACCAGGCCGATGGTGTAGTTTTGGATATGTTTGAGGATCAGGGAGGAGATCAGTGCAGTGCTCCACTGGACTTTTGGGTCATCTGGAAGCTCTCTGCAAGTATAAGAAAAGCATGATATCATGTTATTGTATACAGTTTTCCTACATTTTGTCACAAAGACACTGGAAAACAGTATACAGACAACTAGAGTTTCATATTTTCTGAGGAAAATGTGTGTGTCGGTGCTGAAATGTTGCAAATGGTTGTAAGGACATTTCTCTTTGGTTTCTAAGTAACTTTCACAAAGTCTTTGTGATTTTCTAGTCTTATGATATCACTTGTCATCCTCCTTTCATGTATATCTAAGGCGTTTTTTCACCCAGCATACACCTAAGTCAGATTGTTTAGGAAAGTGATAGAACACATTTTAAGGTATTAAATTCATAGCATAAAAAACAGTGTATAATTTACACATTAAAATGCATTATTTAGGGTCTTGATTAGTTTATTCAAATTCATAACCCGTTCCAATTCCTAACCATAAATTTGGGCAATATTAGTATATTAATATAGTAATATTAATGTAAGCACCGTTCATGAGTGTCTGTAAATACTGTAATTTCTATGTGTTCTTTATGTAGTTTTGACTTGGACTGTACGGTTAACTTTTACAGGTTAACAAATGTTACAACAGTGAGGTCAATGAAGGGCCAATTTTGGCCTGAGAGCTACAGTGGTGAGTGTGAGTGGTGAGTCTTTCTATCTGATTTACTGCAACAGTCTCACTACAGCTCAGCTGGAATGCATCCCACAGTTCTCTCTAAAGCATGGGATCAAAGGTCACCTGGGCTTTTCCCTTCCATTCATCTATAACTACTGCTTAGGGAAAACAAGGGCTATGCATCATTCTCTTATTTATACACACAACTTTCCCTTTCATTTGAACACCCCACATAGCTGCTGTGTAATGTATTAGGGATCAAATTAGGCTGCTTTCTATGTGGCCTGTTTTGTGCATGGGTTGTTGTTTTCTTTACCCTATTTGTTATTGCTACTTTATCAAAAATCAAATACTAGAGGTTCAGACAGAGAGATAAAGTGAACAGATTAGTACGCAGAGTAATTCTGCTAGCTAGACAGTATTTTACGCCAGGGTCTCAATGTAAAGCTCTTTCTAAAACAGGTCAAAATTTCTAAGCAGCATCACATATATTCTTTGCAGACAATGCAATCTTACAATGCATTGTGTTGAGCTGACTGAAAAAAAACATCCACAATAGTATATGACACAACACAAATGTTAATTATTAATTTAGTGTCTATGAAAATAGTTCAATATTATTAAAATGTTGAAGTTTGCATCAAAATATGTGTTAATGTATATATATGGCAGTTATACCATCACTAGCTTAGCGGCATGCACACCAAACTCTACTGAAACACATTGAAATCACAAGATGGCTAAAATTGCAACGCACACCAGTTGGCACTGAATGGGTTAAAAACAGGCAGCAGTCTAATCCAAGCTGTTGGTCAGGGGGTAAGATGAGGAGGTAAAACTTAGCAAGGGGGAGTCAGATAAAGAGACAATCAGAGTGAAACGAACCCCCCAATCCCACAATACAGCTTGACAGTTGTTTCTGTTCTATTGTGATAGATTCTGCACACAAATCAAATGGGGATCAGGGCACTGGGGTCACCTCTAGAAGATACCATATTAGAGGAGGGGTGCTGGTTATAGTATAGGTTATATTATAAAAGAGGGATGAAATGACTTGGGTGATCAGAACACAAGTGGACAGCACTCTACAGGTGTAAACATGGCCCAAAACCTTGTGTGATTTAAACTTTCAGACCACATTCAGAGGTAGTTGAAAACGCATGTGACTTTAACATATTTGTAATGTTAACACTATTGTGACTTGAGGTGCCCCAGATAACAATAAACTGCCTACTCGCCGGCAATAATTGCAAGGGAACCACTGTTAAGGGGTACTTTAAAAATCATTCTGAAAATCCAGACTTCAAAAACACATTTAGTATAATATACTGTATGCAGTGACACAGATATTTAGTTTTTGATAAAAACCTTTGCTAAATAAATATTTGTAAATGATTACATTTACATAAAGCAAAATCATGTTACACTAATTTTAATCCAGAACCTGAACTGAAAAACATGGAACTGAAAGAGAATGATAAAAAAGTAAATACTAACAAAAAGACACATTATCTATGTGACCTTTTTCAAGATGGATTGAGGCAGAGTGTTGGCCTCGCTATAGCAACAGTGTCAAATGCCCCATAGTAACCTCTGCTCACCCTCCCTCCCTCCCTCTTTCTCTTGCTCACTGCATGTGGATGTGTAATTGCTTGCAGGCATCTGAATGTAGCAGATGAACTTTGGCCTACTGAGGAGGCGGTGTGTGTGTGTGTGTGTGTGAGCGGAGAGGGTGGGGGACTGGCAGCGTTTGTTTTGTCTGGTCACATGGGGCCCTGGCTGCCTTTCCGTTACAAGGCCCCAGTGCATGCAGGGAAAACACAGGCTGCTGAACGACAGTTAACCCTTCAGGCACAGACAAACATAGAAAATGTTCTGAGTGAAGTGTGTTCAGGTTTGCAGTCGTGTGTGTGGATACTTATATAGTATAAGAAGAGAATTTATCAGTCAGTAGCTCTGTGGTGCTGAAAGCTGGAGTGCACTCAAAATTACATTCTTCATTCATTTAGATGTTCAGGAGCAGCCAAAAAGCTTATTTTAGCCATATATAGAACACCTCTTAAAATAAAATTACACTCTCAAATACTT
>JAZGTJ010012213.1:1715-16070 GCA_036877575.1 Botia almorhae
CAGCACGGCTGTTTTTCCTGCCGGCTCCAGGCAGGTGGCGCACACGATACTGGACTGGCCTGTGTCACTGGCTCCCAGTATGATGTTTAGTCTGGGTCCGGGGGAAACATCTGAGTGGTCGTAAGTGCTACAAACAGTGTTCAGCATGACAAACACGACTGAAGTTACCGACATCTTGTCTTTATATTACTGACATGTTGTCTTTATAAGACTAACATTCGTGCTAGTGGACGGCGTGGACTGGCTGTGAGTTTGTTGTTTCTTGATCGAGTCGTTCGCGCTTCTTCAGCGTCTCCATCACCCCTCGCGTCCATCACACTGACGCGCCACTGTGACGCGTCTCGTCTGTGGTGTGTGTGATTGGCTGGAGACTGTCACGTGATGTGTTTTCGGTCTGTGTTGCTGCTGATAACGAGCACAAGATGGCGGTAATGGCACTTTCCAGAAATATCGTCAACTCCATAACAAATCCTTTCTCTCATTTCCCAACAAATTATAACTCATTATTATAATCGTACCGATGTGAATGTGGGTGAGGTTAGGAGACTGTTTTGAACGCTGATCTGTTATGATCGGTAGCTCAATACCGATTTATGTCTTTTCTTTTAACCAGAAAAAGTTACGACTTTAACAGAATATTAACACAGCACGAAACATTTAATTGGATCTGTTTGATCGGTGTTCAGTTAATCGATATTCAGAGCTCGGTCTCATTAAATGTTATGAAGCACATACTTCATCCGTACAAACAGTAAGAGATAACAGTAATATTCACATACAACTGAAACCCCTTCAGTTTTGTTCTGTTTTATTTGACAGTTGTACTAAAGTACAAGTTAAAAGGAAGTCTACAGGCTTCTTAATGTGTTCATTCTCTTTGGTTAAAATGTTCAGTACATGTGCAGCTGGTCTTTAGCATTTGTTTTGCGTGGTAGTAGATAAAGTAAAATAAACAAGAACAATACAAAGTTCACTTACAAATAACAGAAACAAATAACAGAAAACTAAACTGAAATCTGATCAAAATCTGACCTGAAGTTTACCTAATTTATTTAGAAACCCATGTAAAGCCTCTAGACGGTTGAATGAGACCGTCTAGAAACCTTCATCTGTACTTCCACATGTTTCTGTTGAAAACTCTTTCAGTGAATATCATTAATATGATTTCCAGAAAGACTCAGAGAAGAGCTGTGGTCATCAGTGGGTTCTGTGAGGATAAAAGGACAAACAGAATTTAAAGATATTTTTATGAAGCTAAATAACAGCTGAACTTGATAATCAACTTATGAAGAATATACCTCTGCATGGTCCTCTTTCAAAAACAACATCATCAATTGCGATATCACTTCTTACTGATGCTCCTCTCACGGCTTCAAACACAATCTGAAAATAATGACATTTTTAAGTAATTGGGCTCATGCAATTTATATTAATATTTATACATTTCAATCTGTTTTGGTACTGTGCCAGGTCACCACTTGATATCCAATGTCAATTCTGGGTCCTGAGGGAACAGCGGTTGAGAAGCACTGGTTTATGGGTAATGTAGTCTTACCTGGTGTTGTTGGTCATGTTGGTAGTTTACTGATGCTCTCAGCCAGGACACACCCTGCTCTCCATAGCGTGTCCATAACAGTTTGTCATTCTCTGGTCCAGTCTGCAGATAAACACTTAACTGGCCCGTCCCTGATCCGTACATATGGTAGTAAAACTGCAGGCACTGTGTTTCTCGAGAACCCCGCAGAGAGCCCGACAGGAGACGAGCTGTGTTACCCGGCAACATAAGTGATGCCTCAATGTGCAAATAATGACCTATAATAAGAGACAAAAGGTTTTAAAGATGTTAAAGAAATGTTCCAGGTTCAACACAACTTAAACACTGTCGCCAACATCAACGACATGCTGTTATCAATTTGTGTAAAATGTGCTAACAGTAAAGTAATTAAAGTCTTTACTTTAAAAACACACTGTTTCAGATATATATATATTTCTGAAACAGTGTGTTTTTGCACACAGCCCCTGTTGCCAAGTGTTATGATATTGTGATGAGCCACATGCAAACACAGGTTTAAACTTTAAAGGTGTTTGTACAGAAATAACACAAACACTCTAACAAAAATAAAGTAAACCCATAAAAAGAAAATTACAGATGAGATATAATTAATGAGATATAGTTAATATCTTAATTATTTCTGCTAGACAGCACTGAGATTTAATGGAGATCAAATGGAAACTTTTATTTATATATTTTCACAATGTAACAAACTGACCTCAGACTTGCCTGTCTATAATCAAAAGTCAATGTTATTAATTAAAATATTTCTATTTTGAAAATTCTGATTTTTCCATTCTGTACATTTGCCTCTTACTCATCTTTTAATCGTAAAAGAATTATTTTACTGCCCCAATGTTTATGGAGGGCGCTGTATGTGCCCTTAGTTGCCCTCCCTTATTGAACCCAGATCTTTAAACTTGATGACAACTGAGTTATAAAATTGGTTCTGGGAAACTGATAACTGACCGAGTCCAGTAGTGTGGTCTCCTCTAGGCCCTGTGTAGGAGGTTGGTGTGGGTCCTTTGGCCCGCATCCAGTCACCTGTGTCCCCTTCCTTATCTTGAGAGTATCCACAGAAACCAGCCTCAAAGTTGCAATGAGACGGGACTGACAGAGAAGATGCTGTGAAGAGATCATTTCTGTTTTAACAAACAGATCCTGGACTCCATTGAAGAAGCACATGCACCATGAATTGTAATAAATGAAGCTTGTTTACCTAATTGTAAGCAGTCCCCAAGAGTGACTGTGATGTCATCAAGACCAACAGAGCCACAGTTCCACACATTTCTGCATGTGCTGATGAAAAGCACCTGTACAGCCCAGAGATGTGAGAAGATCAGAGAGAAACTCTTATGTTATTAGTTTCTGAGCAGTGTAATGTTCACAACATGCTGTTATCATTAGTGCTATTAAACGTATTTCTCCTAACCTGATGCAATCTTCTGTGGAAGAAGCAGGACACATATAAAATGTGTGATCTGAATGCAATGATAGGATGTCCTACTTGTCTGTCTAACCATGCATGTGTTTATGTGTTGAAGGAGGCGTGGCTTACTAAAGGGAGGGCGGGAGCTATGCTTCAGAGACGCTAGCATGCGCTACATTTATGCAGAATGTCTGAGCTGCTCTGTTTCATACAGCAAAAATGAATGATGGTTTATAAAGCACAAAATATTAAAAAGCACCTCAGGAGTATTATAAAATGAGTCTTCTAAAGCCACACACTAGCTACATGTCACATGACCAATAATGAAATATTGAACAGTTTAACAGCCTGTGGTCAGTGCATTATTTATATGGAGAGGCAATGTTAAAATATATTTGGTGTTAAAATATTTTGTGTTTCATGGAAGAAAGACAATGTGACAGTAACAATAACAGAATTTTTCAAGTTTTTGGTGACTGTTCCTTTAAGAGCTTTTCTTCATTTACCACATGTTGTGAAATTTTTTTTCTCTAACACTGTATTCTGCTTTAATAAAACAGTATCCTAGGAGACAGAAACCATGCCTTGCTAACAGATGTTAGAGAAGCGTGCCAGACTCAAACATCTAGAAAGGAAATCATAATCTTCAGTTTTAATTAAATTCTTTCTCAGTGTAAGAAGGCGGTTATGTCTGGCTGATTTATGTCAATAATAGAAATATTAGGCTTGTGATGTTTCGACCATCTTACCTGAGCATTCTTCTGGCTTTGTATAGTCAATTCAACTTTGATCCAAACCTTTCTTATCTTCTCATTTTGCGTCCATATTTGTTCTTGTTTAGTACCATTCATGTAATACAGATAAACTGCCAGGAGCTGGTCTGTTCCACTGAGACCTCGCACAGAATAGAAGAACTGCAGGCAGTATTTCTGATTCCTGGGCATCGGCGGTCCAAACAGATGGCTCACATATCCAGACTGTAAACTGGTGTGAGAATTTGCCAGCAGGAAAGATCCTGTTTCAAAAGAACAACTATTTTTAGCTTCATTTAACCCGCCACAGTTTAATATCAGTTGCTCTCACACTAACATCTCAACCAGTATGTGCTCTCAGTCTGACCAGAGCCGCACCTGCTCCAGTGGTGTGGTCTCCAGTGGTGTAGCTGTTGGGTCGCACCGAGACTCTTCTCCACACTGGACTGGCCGTCAGTAGCTGAGTGTACTGACAATATCCGGACTCAAAGTCACAGTTTGCAACAGATGGATCAAAGGTGGGTTCTGTGGAAGCACAACTGACCTTTTAGCCATTGCGAAGGAATTAGATTCAACTAGTGGATCATGGTGTTAGCAACACCAAAGTCACGGGTTTAATTCCCCAAGAATGCATGTACTGCTTACATGTGAAAAGAATGCTTTGGGTAAAAATGACATCAACATCATGACATCATGACATTAAAAATCTAGAGTTTGTGATCAGATCTGTGTGTGTCTAGAATGCGTCAGTGACGGAGGTGCTAAACAAACCTGTTCCTGCCTCACAGAATTCTGAAGAGAAGCTGATGTCATCCAGAAGCACATAACCTCCGTGTGGACTGTTGAACAGCACCTCAAACACCAGCTGGATGAAACACATATTTACTCAATAACAAGCATACTGTACACCTTCAGACTGCATTACACTTATGTTCATCTCAAGCGATTCATGAAATGAACACATGCAAGTTAAACATCTACATGATTTATCAGAAAGATGAGGCAGATGTAGAGGAATATAAGAAGGTAAGCTGGTATAGCACTGCACTGACATCTGCATTCAACATGTTGAGCTGATGAAAACGTGCAGAGAAAACATCTATATCGTCTTCAAAACTTTATCACCAGATGTTTTCTGATGACCTCCTCTATGCCAATAAAAGTACAGATGTACGTTTAGTTTTCTTTGATTTCTGTGTAGTCAGACATTTGACAGTCACTATAAAGTCTGGTCAACGCTGAGGTTGTTCTGTTCAAGAACCGTCCAAAAAAGACTCTGACACGTACATCAATCGTGGTGGATTGATCTGATATTACATCTCAATAATAGACAGATGAGAAAAAGGGGGATAGTCTGTATTAGACATCGGACAGAAAGCACCAGATAAATAGCAGGGAACATATTAGACATGTTAGAGTAAATTATAGACAATTTATTTCTTGTCCAAAATAACTACAGACTCAACTTAAAAACATGATGTTAAGTGCTTGTGGTGATCTTAAGTGGCTTAAACAAAACAAGATTTCATGCCACTATCAGTCAACATTTGTCAGATTTAGTGATTATTTTGACCTCTAAAGTGTATACTCATTGATCTGAACTTGTTTCTAACTTTATTTCAGGCAAACACATAAAAACAATAACTAGTGGGGCCTTACTTCCAGAAGTTGTATAAAGTCAGCCAATTAAATAGGAGCTTGCCAGTTTAAAAAACTGCTTTATAGTTTCATGTGCAATACGGTTCATTCAGATATGCATGTGCTAATTGTTTCAGCACTTCAGTTTTCCTCTATTCAAAATATGTAACTAATCCAGCGTGACATTCAGATTTCTACAGCAGTAACTCCACCACTGATGTGTAATACTGCTCTCTGATTACCTCTATGGGATATGGAGCTTTCAGCTCCACTTGTACAGGTATCCAGACCTTGGCCTGTGGATTCCAGTCCACATGATTGTTCTCAGGTAGGTCAGCTTTCCACAGCTCTTGGTATTGTCCAGCCTGATCCCTGCTGAACACAGAGAACAGATGGCCTCCGGAATGATGCTGCTGGTATTGAAAGCTCAAGCAGCCTGACATGGGGACTGTCGTCATTGGTGACACCAGTTTGGCCACTTCCTGGAAGCTTTTAGTGTCTGTAGAGTCCACATACATGTACTGACCTGTGTGATGCAATAAAGGGGCATTTATTACTCTATATGTTCATCTTTACAGTATTTCATATGTGAAATATAAACTATGTGTACACAGACGAGACTTCATATGCATTTACTCATAACTAACAGGGTGAAGTACTGTGATATTTCATACCCAGTTTGAACCCATAAGATTTAAGAAAGTGTATTGTTTGATATTACATTTTTTATATATAACATATATTTGTTTTTCCAAATGTATTTGATCAATTGTATGACATTACGCGTTATGCAATAACACATTTTCATACAGGACATTTCAGTCTTGCTCTATGGTATGAGTTATTTAAGACTATTATATAATATTATGATCTGGACAGGCCCACCTGTCCTGTTTTCATATGTGGCATCTTCTGCTCTTCCTATGCGCCAGTTCATGTATCTGTTCCACTGGTTTGTGTATCCACACAGATGAGCTTCTTCGAAGTCACACTCTTTCAATTCACATAAGCAGGAACTCGTTATTTTGCATGAAGTAAACAACAAAAGTCTTCAAGCTTTGCAAGAGGCAAGCAGCAGTTAGTCATAATGCTGACTAATAAAAGATCTGAATAAGAGGAGTCTGGATTCGTTTAAAAGGGTTTCTTCCGAATCGGAAATCTGCACACAGGCTGGTTCCTATGAAAAGTCATTAGAACATTGTTTACCAGGAACAGCATTTCTTCCTGTAGCTCATATTCATGTGGTGGTTGGCCTTGATTTTAGCACAACATTATTAATGTTTAATATTAATGTTATATCAAGAAACGTGAATGTAATGATCAAATGAGAAGTTACATTTACATTTTTATGCCCCATGTAATACTCAACACTGTCATGCTGATGGTTCCCAACCTGTTTCTGTGTGTCTTTGGTGTGTTGCTATGAAGTTGCTAGGGTGTTTTGGGTAATTGATACATTATTGCTTGTATAGATTATTCTCTTGCTTTAGAAAGCAGCATTAAATATAGATCTTTCTCACATATGAAGCAGCACTGACCTATACAGTATTCATCAGAGATCTTGATCTCAAAGATGGAAACGCTGCTGTTTTCTTCTCCTAGTCTGCTTTCAATGATAATCTACAGAAGAGAAGCAAAGTGACCATTATGGTCACATGATAACATTAAAGTAACACATGCATCAGCAAGCCCAGGAAATCTTTAATGTGGGTTTTCACCTGGAATGGTTCTGTGGAGTTCTGAAGGTCAATGCTGGCTATGAGCCAGCTATCAGACGGGCTTTGGGTCATCCATAGCACATGATCAAAACTCTCTCTATCTGTGCGCTTCAGCACCTGCAGGGAAGCACTGCCTGTGACCTGATAGACCATTCTGAAACAGCTCCAGTCCTGTTGGTCAACATCTGGACCCAACAGAACCGCCTTCCCCTGGGTCTCCTGGGCTTGCATGTCAACCATGATGAAGTGTCCTTATTAAAGCAGGAGGAAAACAACATTTATGGCAAGAGCTTGTGCTACCACAGCCAAAAGAGCAAATGAAAACACTTCTTTAGCCAAGGGTAAAATGTTCCTTAATTTAAAGCGATAGCACACCCACATAAACATTCTGTCATCGGGCTGAGCTGTCATCAAAACATTCTGTCATCAAGTTGAGCTGTGTTTTATGATAAGAAGCATTCTTCTGGGTACACATGCAGATATAAAAGAAGAAATGTTCACTGAAAGAACAATAAAACATCAAGCTTGTGCGACTGCTGTTTCCACATTTGTATGCTAACTCAGATCCTTACATTCATTTCTTGTGCTCTTCAGATTCAGTGAAAAGCAAAAGATTCAGTTAGCTGTTGCTAATATACTGCATGCCACGTTTAAAGACAACAAACCCCCAATCCAATAATGTGCTGTTTCACTTTCTCCAGATGTGGTTAGCATTGAGACCATGGCTTCCAGATGTGGAAATAAAAAAAGCATTTTTTGTGCCTTTCTTGGTACACCCATATTTTAACACAGCATCATTTTAACCCTGGGTTAATGTGATGCTGGTTTATTTTGCTGCATACTTTACAGTATACATACTTTAGGGCTGTAGAGTGCAAAGCCTCTAAAATATCTACAGCAGCCACAGAAACAAACATCACATAAACTTGTTGTCAAATGATTCAAGCTGTGCTGCATTTACGGAGCACATGATGGGCTCTGGAACTCACCGATGGGGTCGAGGGTCCAGCTGAGGAAGGCTGGGTCAGAGGTGTATCCGCAGGTGCTCTGGTCAAAGCTGCAGGAGCCTGGCAGAAGTTCTGCTTTAACTGTCACTGGAACACAAGAGAACCTGCAGTGAGTCAAACATGGTACCACAGTCCGAGCTTTCATTCTGACTTACTGATACACACACACACACACACACACACACACTGCAGATATAGATCTGATCTGTGTTTATTTCCAAAGACATGTTATAATATGTAATACAATATATTTATACACATTTATATAGAATATATTGATGTTTTTCCTAATATATTTCTGACCATTTCATGTATTTTAAAATCTAAATATTAAATAAATGTAAAAATGATATCTTATATAAATATAAAACAAGACTTTATTCCATTTGATGGTACTTTGTAACTATTATTACTGTATTCTGTTCTCACTATTATAGAAGTTTCAAAACACAAAACACATTTACATTAAATTTACGACACAGCAACAATCAGCTGCAATAAGTTTAGTGCTTACCAATCAAACTCAGAAGGCAGAATGAAAGCATCTTCTCTTATGTGTTGTCCTGTCAACAAGAGAAACTTTGAGATGGAAGCAGACTACATTCTCTCCCTGTGTGTGTGTCTAAGGCTGGCAGCACAGAACCGAAGTGATGCGTTCATTCTGTCTGGAGCCGTGAGGAGAAGGAGGGAGAGAGAGAGAGATTTCAGTAATGTGCACCAGATTCAGAGGTTATGTTGCTTCACATGATCAGATGACAGCTTCACCTGTAAACACACTTTCAAATCAGTAATCCAGAACATGAATATCAATCCCACCAGCTGGATATTTCTGTTAGATCCTTAATAATCAGAGCTTGTTTATCCTTCTACAAATCTGTATAATCGATGTGTTTTGTATATGAAATAAGGCTGAATATATAGAAATTCTTGAACTATCGCAAGTGTACATATCACAATGTGATTACAACTAAATTATTAAATACTTCAGAAAGTTCTGTATAGTCCAAGTGTTGGGCTGATGCAGAGATACTGGCACTCAAATGTGTTTCTTTTTTAGAAAGATTGTGGAATTCACAGTTACATTTTTCTCCAGTCTTGTGCAGCAATCTGATGATCTGATGATCTGGACACATTATTATAGTACAGTTCAAAAGTATTTAGAAAACTACTGTTAAATAATTACGAAAGAAAATAAATAACTACATTAACAGTACTTACTGTAAAGTCAGTAAATGTAATTGATCAGAAGCTTTTGTCTAAAGCGACTTTAAAATGAAGAACATGACAAGCATTATGTCAAACAGTACAGCAGCTGCAGCATCGCAGCCAGAGTACAGCAGCTGCAGGAGAACATACGCCACACAGCTGGACAGTTTTATGTGTATTATAGGAAGCACTTTTCAATGACTTTATGCGCAACGTAATTAAAATAATTTTAAATAAATAATTAAAATGGTCAGCATGACACAATGCTTACATGTCATTATGGGATGTTTTTCTGAGTGAAACAGAGAAATGTATGCTGTATGTTGATCCGCTGGGAATTAACTGGCTGTCGAGTTGTCAGGTGACAGGAAGAGAGTATCATCCAGCCATCCCTAAATCCCAGGAATTTAAAGTTTATTTAAATTTTAGTTTTAAGGAATAATCGAAGGCTGAGGTCACGCAACACAATCCAGTTTGGTAACATGATACAAATATGTAATGCAATCAAAATGTAACACAGGGCCAAAGTTTGGGGCTTAATCGTACTGGGTTGGGTTCCAGTGTGACGGGTGGGATTCGTGACCACATGAAAACACTCCCCCGAGCGGGTCTGAATGCGCAACCACTGGCTTCAGAATAATAGCTTTGCCATTTGTTTTGAATTAGGTTCTGTTTTGCATTTCTCTGCAAGTACATTGTTGATATATTGAGTAATACTTGACCAAACCTTGACTCCATGAGGAGTATACACTAACTTCAGCATACAACCAGATCAGGGGCTATCAGACTGGTGCTGTATGTGCATTAAGAAAATGCATATACGCATATACAGAGATTCGGCCTATATAGATTTACATTTACGCATCTGGAAGACGCTTTTATGATCCCTGGGATCGAACCCATGACCTTGGCGTTGTTAACACCATGCTCTAACCACTGAGCTACAGGAAAGATACAGTGACATCATGTTGCACTGGGCATCCACTTGTCCCACGATCACTGCCTATCAAAACATCTTTCATTAATAATTTAACACGTGTACGTATTTGGACCAATGAGATTCCAGTGTGGGCGTGGCCACCGAGCGCGACGTCGTGATGGTTTACTAAAGCAAAAGACAGAACAGTTTTAGATGAACTGGTTAAGGTTTAATAGTTAAGGTTTAATGGTTTAGGTTTAATGGTTTAGGTTTAATGGTTTAGTTTTATTGTCGGGTAGCTCTGATGAGAAGACGGTGAAAAGTCTGCAGTTATTCTTGAGATGACGTACCACAGACAAACACATATTAAAGGATATATTCATGGTAACCAAGATGTCTTGGTGACGAGATTGACCCAAAGGCGTAGCAGATGGCGCTGATGGAGTTGTTGGTGTAGTTTGCGGGCGGGGAGGGTTTTTTAATCCGCTCTGATGTCACTGTATGCTGAAGGAGGGGTCTGAGATCCGCTCGCCTAATCCCCATGTTTTGATAAGAACAACCGACCGAGATGCAGGCGAGCCGAGGAGCTCTGACACATCGTCTGGGTTCATAACAGGTAAGCGACAGATGACAGTGTACCAGACATGTGCTTTTCTTCACCGTGTGTACCTGATGGTGCCGCAGCGATTCGTCCTGGATGGATGTCCGTGTCGTACCGCAGGCCGTGTCAGCACAAAACAACACGCCTTTGACTTTCATCAGCACTGGAAAGTGTTCAAATCACACGTTTGAATCTTATTCTACCATTTAACTGTTTGCTTTTTTTTTATAAAACATTAAAAAGGTTTATGATACATCTATATTCGCATCATTGTAGCAGTTGGTGTTATATAATACATGCACTGCGGTTTACTGTCGTATGCATGGATGTGTTTATCATGTCATGTATCAGTCATCATGTGAAGATGAATTGTTGCTTTTGTTAATGTCCAGTGGCACATGAATCGATATTTTGGGATATTTCAGTGAATCTGAATATCTTGGAATAATGCTCGTCAGTTCTGTTGACAGTAAGGAACATTGTACAGTACAGACAGGTAACTCCGTCCACCAGCTGCGATATCAATGAATTTGTTTCTTAATTGTATACATGGTTAAAAATTAATTTGACTATTAAAGCCATTAAAAATATTAATTAGAATTAGTTAGAAATTGTGACAACATCTGTCACCTAAAATGATCTTATCTCATTTGTAGTTTCAAACATACACAAGATGTGTTAACTATGTGTTAACATTTTCTAAATTGCTCTCATTAATAATATATAGTAACCGTTTGTATGTCAAGTTTCCATAGTATTGCCATTCAGATACAACATGGTACTGCCACTGTATTCATAATGAGCAACTGATTAAGGAGCTTTGCAATGCATCTTAATGCAGCTCTATACACTACTAAACCAAGATACATGACAAGATAAAAAACAAAGATCAGAAAAAGATATTTATTAAGAGATGTGTTTTTGTGTGTCATTCAGGCGTCTTCAGAATAATCTAGAGAATGAACAGTGAGTGGGCGGAGTCATGAGCCATAGGGAGGAGCCAGGGGAGGTCAGTCAAAGGGGTCCTCCCCCTCACCACAGCAAGCAGTCTAATGGGACCCCCCTTGAGGGAGGTCGACCAAGATGGAGGCCATGCCAGCTGCACAATCCCGATGCAGAAAGCCACCATCACCCCCATCATCACCAAGCCAAACAGCACCAGTCTGGATCTAGTCGAGCTGCACCACGTCACCGTAGGCGACATGTTCCTGGTCAAGCACAGCGCAGGCGGACTGAGAACAGAGATACAGAAGCAGAAGCTGGTCAGCAGCCAAAGCCGGGGGTGGCAAAACACCATCGAAGTGGAGAAAGACTCCATCAGCGCAGATACAGACAGCAGCACAAAGAAGAACAACAGACAGTCAGCAGTCCTCCAAAAGATCAAGCTTTAGAAACTTTGTCTCCAGAAGATTCCTCTCAAGAACTACTGACTCCATCTCCTCAGGGTGAACCAATTACTGACACTCTGGACAGACACAGCCCAGACGTCTCTCATTCAACTGATGCACAAATTGTTCATAATCCTGATTCAGAACAGACAGAGTCTTTGAAGGAACTGGAGAGGGAGGACTTGAAGGAGGAGAATGTGCAGTGTGAACATTCAAAGTTTGCTGAAGAGAATAAAGAAGAAGAAGAGATTATTTCAGAGGAGGATTATTTTAGAGAAATACTCAAGCAGGACTATGGTGCAGCACAGAATACAGCTTTAAAAAGTAACTTTCATTCTGAAAGTAAAAGAACTAGCCCCATGAGAGTAGATGTTCCTCCATTGCCCACATCTCCTCATCAGATGATAAACAAACCTCTTTTCAAGCCTCAACGATCCTTCCCTGAATTACTTAAGACTTACAATGCTGAGCTGAAATCCAACTGTACTTCCAACACTGGTTACACTCGCACAAACGCTGACACAGAACCTAATAGTAGAAATCCTGCTAAGGATCACCAGTATGATGTCTCAGACTCTAGTCCTGAGGCCCACCCTGATTCACATTCAGAGACTCCAACAGAATATCAGACAGAATCATACCAACACAACCTAAAAGATCCAGATTCAATGCCTGAGGAAGCCCAAATCTTTGACAGGAACCAAAGCATGGGTGAGTGTGATGAGCAGCATTACCAACAGGAAGACATCAGTCAGCTCTGTTCAGTGGGCTCTAGGCTGCACCACTATGATGAACAGTCAGGAGATGAAGCTGAAAGTTCAGACACAAGAAGAGTCCAGGTCCGGAAAAGTTCAGGTTTGGTCAGTCTTTCACAAAAAGTTGTGCCCCATCAGGAACAAAATGAAACTGAAACTCTTCCACCTGACCTGCAGCTAGAAGCAGTGCTTAAACCCAACAAACCATCCACTGCAACCCAACATCAAACAGAGTCTTGCAGAGCTGCAGGAGACGCTGTTTCTATGGTCATTAAGAACATTAGAGAAGCCATTGAGGAGGTGAAAACCAAAACAGTGCGTTCACCCTACACGGCCGACTCGCCCACAGAGCCGGTGTGGGTGATGAGACAGGACACGAGCCCCGCTGATGAGATTCAACTGCAGCTGTGTCCACAGTCATCATCTCAGCAGCCCCTTTCATCTCCACAAAACACAGTTAGTGATGTTAGTTCTGTTAACGTTTCCTGAATGTATATTTAGTGTTTGAAATTATCGGCACATGAAAATGTACAGCGATAGAGAAACTGTCTGTCAGAGAAATTGTATATAATTGAGGTTTGTTTGAAACTTTGATTATAAGACAATATGAAAAGTCCTCGAAAATGTCAAAAATTCAAACTTCTCCAGCTATATTATAAAATATTTTACTGCCTATAAATAGACCAACATTTTTGTAAAATTATAAAATACATTAAAAAAATACAAATTGAAAAATGTGTTTATTATGAAAACATTTAAAAGTCATAAAACTTCAAATAGTAAAAAACCCTGAAATATGTGAATTTAGGAACAAAGTAACATTTGAATTGTGCTCCTTAAATGTCGTTTTTCATTGAACACATTTTAGAATGATGATAACAGTATAACTGATGTTACACTGTGAGTTATCTAAAAAGAACAAGAACAGCAATTTATTTACACTACTTGATAACAGCTGTTTTCTTCATATTCATTTTCTTCAAGGCTCCATTTCAAGATGTTGTGCTTCCTGTGGGCGCGGAGTCTTCAGTACTTCATCATCAGGACCAGGATGTAGACGTGAGTCCCCACGTGCCAAATGAAGAGGTGAATAACTGTATTTCATGTATGTTTTATGCTTTACACTTTTACTGTAAATGTAACTGTATTGTGTTTCTGGTTCTCAGCTGAGGAAAAGTTTGGCGTCTTTCCCTACATATGTTGAGGGTAAGTTCAAGCACACCGAGCTTGTAGAAGAACAGTCAAACACAGAACATAATAATCTTTTATTATTTACTCGCTCTCATGTCATTCCACACCTGTACCATTTACTTTCAGCTGAGGAACATGAAAGCTCAAGCTCAAAAAATGACACCATAAAATGTACATAAAATTATTACATATGACTCAG
>JAZGTJ010012214.1:4811-16069 GCA_036877575.1 Botia almorhae
TAATTGTGATTTAAAATTAAACTTATGTATGTTTATTTTTCGTATTTGTATTTCTATTTATCTGTGATCGTGCAGCATAATTTGAAATGTAAGAAACAGATAAAAATTACGTGACTGAAGCGTTAACAACTGTGACACATAATAAGCGCTAAGAGATTTGCTCTCTCGTTTACCGCCGTTCCTGGTTTGAACACAGTTTGAATTTAGCAGTTGATTACGTGACCACTGAACATTCTAATCACACCAGTGTGATCATACGCTCCTGAGCCCAATCATGAATGATTACACCGGTGTGATCGTGCGCGTCAAAGGATTAAGGAAGAGATAACAGAAATGCAGTCTTGACAGAGAGAAATTTTAATGAGACCTCTTCCAGGGGTTCAAAAGGAGCTTTTGAAAGGGCCTCTAGAACCACACCCAAATCCCAAGGGAGCACTCTAGGGCATCCCGGAGGCCTCAGCATCTGGGTACCCCTGAGGAAACACGTTACTAGCAGGTTTCTCCCCAAAGACTGCTGACTCAGAGGGGCATGGTAAGCAGCAATAGCAGCCATGTAAACTTTGGAGGGGGATAACCCTGTGGCAAACTGATCTTGTAGAAACTCCAGCACTGAACCAACAGGGTAGTTAACTGGGTTTAACTGACGGTCATCACACAATGAGGTGAAAAGATGCCACTTAGCTGTGTATGATTTCCTTGTGGAAAGAGCTCTGGACTGGAGTATGGTCTCCACTACCTCAGTAGAGAGACCGGAAGCTATGAGTCATGCCCCCTCAGAGGCCACACCCTCAGCTTCCACAACTCCGGATGGGGTAAAAGATGGTGTTCCCCGCCTGGGAGAGGAGATCCCGGTGGACGGGAATCTTCCATAGAGAGTCTTCGAGTAGGGCTACCAGGTCTGCAAACCATGGCTGGCCCGGCCAGTATGGGGCTACTAACAGGAGACAAACCCCATCTTGGCGAACTCTCTCCAGCACTCCCGGGAGCAGAGCAATTGGAGGGAAGGCGTACAGACAAAGCCTCGGCCAAGTCTGTACCATTGTACTGTACCATCACGCATCCAGCCCCAGTGAAGCTGAATGCGTGAGGGAGAACCACAGGGGACATTGTGAGGTCTCTCAAGATGCAAACAAGTGTACCTGGCTCGACCGAATTTCTTCCAGATCTGCTTTACCACCTCGGTGAGGAGCTTCCATTCCCCCAGCCTCAGCTCCTGCCTAGAAAGGATGCTTTAATACTAGAAACATGGCTCGCATCTCCAGGCAATTTATGTGGCACATGACATGGGGACTCATGACCGCCCCCAACCCGGGAGGGAGGCTTCTGTCATCAGCATTACACGATGACAAGTAGCCCCCAACACAGGGCCTTGTGACAGGACCAGGGTTTCTTCCACATGTCTAAAGCCCATAAGCCTAGCACCTTGTTGCCCCTCAGGGAAAACCCTTTGGTCCTGAGCCACCACTGCAAGGGTCTCATGTACAGCAGGCCAAAAGGTATCACATTGGATGCAGCTGCCATCAGACCCAACAGTCTTTGAAACTGTATGACAGTGAGTGACTGGCCTTCTCTCACTCTCTTGACTGCTGTGAGGATCGACTCGATCCGAGCAAGAGACAGACGTGCCTGTATCGTGGTTGAATTCTACACTACGCCTTGATAAGTGGTCCTCTTTCTGCTATCTGCTCCGATTAAGCTAGAATCAACCGATCGTCTATGTAATTCAGTACACGGATTCCCTGGAGTCGAAGTGAAGCCAAATCCGCATCCAAACACTTGGTAAACGTGCGGGGTGAGAGTGCAAGACCAAACGGAAGAACCTGATATTGGTATGCTTTGCCCCTAAAAGCAAATCTCAGGAACTTCCTGTGTTGTGGAAGGATGGATATATGGAAGTATGTGTCTTTTAGATCTTGCATGACAAACCAGCCCTCGGACCAGATTTGAGACACAACTTGTTTGAACGTGAGCATTTTAAACTTGAGTTGCATGACTGAGCAGTTTAACAGATGCAGATCTGAAATCAGATGGAAACCCCCATCCTTCTTTGGAGTGATGAAGTATCGGCTATAAAACCCTGACTCAGATGCAGTGACCCTGACTTGCGAGGAGGAACCACCCTCAAGAGCTGACCAAGCGTGCGCAGCTCCCAAGCATGCAATGCACAAACTGTGTGTATCCCCACCCATAATGAAGCACGGGCTGGGAGGAACACACATTCTGAATAATTTGCTTATCAAGTGTAACTTTTTTTTTGCTTGCCATAGCGATATCAACACTCTTGCCAAAGACAAACGGCAAAGAAAAACAACAAAGATAAATAAAAAACAGAACAACAGAAGCAACAGAAGCTGCTGCTGTCTCTACCGCATGTGCTTTTATACTTGCTGGTTAACTATCGGTTATGTCACCCGGTATTCCCTCGGACGGATTACACACATTTCAGAGGGTGGTCACAAAGAAGCATTCCCCAAAGTGTTCCTGAAGGGAAACCCAAAATATGATCACAACAAGCGTTTTACTCTCCTCTGTGGCGCGCTTGACAAGTACACGTTCCCCCCTGAAAAAAACAAACTGTTACCTCAAACCGTTACCTGTACTTATTTAGGATTTTTATTTGTATACGTTTTATTAATACCCTACTACCAACAATTCTAATCGATATTTATATAAAAGGCATATTGCCTAAGGTAACCATCTTATTACATGAAGTTTTATTAACTAAGTTCAGGAGGAGCGCGGTCATGTAATCCAACCAATCAGCACGCAACAATGCATATATATAGCCATCCCTCACCTCCGTCATTTGACAGTATCACAGCATTTGGCCCCGCCCACTTGCCTGCAATGTCCGAAATTTAGCATTTCTGTCCGACGAAGAGACTTTACTTTCTACCGACGCCCTTCCACCTCAATCTCCTAACCCAAAGAGTGATCCATCTCCCCCAGGTGTTTTCGCTGAGCCTCCTTCATCCCAGGAGCGTAGAACCACCCGCCCCACTCGTCAAGCTCCAAGATGCCGAGATCTACCCTCGCTACCGCCGGTGAGACACACTCCGTCTTCCTCCACGTCATCCTGCACTCCGCCTTACCCATCTATTCCTGGAATAGAGAAATGAACTGTGAAGGCTTTTTGTTCAATTTTCTTGTAGTCTGATTAAAGCTCAACTGTATAACCTGTTCGTTTCTCTACCATTTTCAGGTCACTCTCTTCCTGCTTCGGCCTCGTCCGCTCGTCCAAACAAGGCCCGCCGAACCCCAGCCTCGTGCCCTGCAGCTTCCCCGGCTGCCTCTTTTGCTATGCCCGGACCTCTTCCAGCGCCCTGCCGCAGCAGCACACTCCCAACTCCAGGCGCACTCCCTAGCGTGGGGACGCCTCCGCTTGCGGCTCACACCCTGATGCCACCTTTTTTCCCCTTTCACTTCCTCCTCTTCTCTTTTGCCTCCTCCTCCTTCCCTTTCGGGAGCCATTTCCTGTGTGAGCCTGCCTCCGCAAAAGGTCGCAGCCTCAGACCCTCTTCCTCTTATTAATCCTCCTCAAATGCGTTCTTCATTTCGTCTTTTCTCTACCTCTCTTTTGCCAACTGCATCGCATTCTGTCCATTCCAGAATTCTGTATTGCGTTCGGTCGATATACTACAGATAATTTGTTTTTCTCACAGAAGATGCAAACTAAATTATCTATAATTGGCAGAGCTCGCCCTGCGTTACAGCGGCAGTCTTTTTTACACTTATTTTAAGAGATTTTCAGCTAAATGCGTAGTCCACATCGCCCAGTGTAATCAGCGTCCCTATTCGGACACCCCGGACACTGATCTCCCGAACAGCATATCTGAAAAAAAAATTAAAATAGTGAAAAAAACGCTTGATAATCGATCTTTCGGCCCCTCATAACTCTCTATTTCCTAACATTAACAGCCTTATTCCTCTCAAACAATACGTTCTGCATTATCACGATATCGACCAAGCGATAATGTTTTGGCTAAAGTTGACATAACAGCAGCTCTTAAATTTTTAAATTAATGCCCACAAGTCCAAAGTTATGGCATTTGTTTGGCATCCTTTGGGGAAATAAATTCTACTTCGCTGTGCATTTAACCTTTGAATGCAAAAGCAACCACAAAATATTTGACACCCTGTCAGAAGCCATATGCTAGATTTTTGGCTGCTTGTTCATTTCGTATCTCCTTTTCCTCACGTCTTCCGTTCAAGCGACGAAATTTATATCCTACGAATGTAAAAACAAACTAAATTTACGGATTATGTTTCTTAACCAATGGAATGGGTTAACTTTAACTTAACTTATCCTCCCCTCTTGACATCCAACTCTTTACCGACGCTGCCCCCTCCAAGGGCTTCGGCGGTGTTTATCAGGGCCGCTGGTTTGCACTGACATGGCCACCCCAGCTCCTCAATTCACCTCAGTTCCCAGCCTCTTTGGCCTTATTTGAGCTCTATCCCATTGTTGTAGCAGCCTTTCTCTAGGGTAAAGAATGGTCAGCTAAAAGTATTTTAGTGCATTGTGACAATGAAACCACGGTATTCTGCTTTAATAAAGGTCGTCGTAGTTCCCCAGCATTTATGCATTTTCTAAGACGCCTTACCTGGATTCCAACCCGCAGTCAATTGTTATAATCACGGAGCACGTTCCGGGTTCCAAAAAATCAAATCGACTCTCACGTTTTTCTTTTCAGAAATTCAGGCAGCTGGCTCCAGAAGCGGATTCATTCCCAACTCCAGTACCTCCTTACCCGTTAAACCACCTCCTCGACTCCTCCATTAACTCTATCCTTCAAGCTTTTCGGAAGCACGGAAAAACTTCAAGTCATTTCACCTCACTTATAACCTATAATTTCAGGATTTCTCTCCTATCCATCACCTCTTTTGTATCTTACAGTCACAGTGTTAAAAGCATCCAAGTCGGTTCCATTAAAGGCTACTTAAGCGGCCTACAATTTTTTCCATAAATTAATTTTCGGCGAACCATCCCCAGCGTTTAACAATTCACAAACCTCCCTCCTCATTAAAGGCATTCAAAGAATCCACCCTTCCCGCCCCGATACCAGACAGCCCATTACTTTTAACATACTCAGCAGCTGCATTTACACCCTCCGTCTTGGCTATCACTCTGTGACACTGCTCGCACTCTCTACGCAATGTTTTTATCTTGGCCTTCTTTGGTTTTCTCCAGTGCTCCGAACTATCCATCACTTCTCGCTTCAATCCAATTATCCATCCTACTATCGCCGATTTACAGGTTTTAGACAACAAAACAATTACTTTATTAAACAAAGTAAAACAGACCAAGCAAAGAAAGGCCATTTTATTTATACCTTTAGCTTACCGTCTCCCATTTAACCGTATCTCTCTCTCTCTCTTAAATTATCTGCAGTGTAGACGTTCCCTGGTCCAGTCTCCAAACGATCCACTTTTCGTTGACGACTTATCACCCCGTTACAAGGGTTACAAGGTTTTAAAAACACTCAAATTATTTCTCACTCACTTCGCAGACCAATTATCTAGTCATTCGTTCTGTATATAGGCGCATCAACCACAGCCGCTTAAAAAGGTCTTTCACTATCAAAGGCAAGCTCCAGGCCGCTGGTCATCCGAAGCGTTCAAAACGTACACTAGATCCAGCCACTTCCACATCCGAAAAGCTCACATAGCCCTAATTAGCTGATCTCATTATAATCATCACCTGTGCTCCTCCACTTTTTAACCTCCTTCCCATTTTTGAAATTATTCCCTCAATTTTCATCTCACAAACCACACCATTTTCGTTCATCAAATAAAAAAACGCACATTTTAGCTTTACTTGTTTACTTGCAGGCCCCCATTCTCGGGCAGAGCTTCGTCCTCTCTTTAAACACCGGCCGAGCCCTCCCGCTTGAATAGCAGTGAGCCTGTCTGGCTAGGCGTCGTTGGACAGTCACATTCGCGTCGGTGTGCGGGCATCCCGTACGGAAGTCGTGCAGGACCACCCGGTCCTCACCTCCTCCACTCCGAATTGCTGGTCGAGCCCCCCTGTCCGAATGCTGTGGGCGTCACCCCTTCGATTGCAGGCGCGGACCTACCCGTCCGATGCAGTGAGCATCTCCGTCGTAGCTCCCGTCGGATGCTGATCGAACGGAGAGACCAGTTTCAAAATTTTGCTTTTCTCAAAATATAAGCCCATCCACGACAATGCTTTCGTTCAACTGCCGGCGGGGTTTACGCGTCTGATGCTGCGTGCATTAAGTTCCCGTCGGATGCTGCGAGAACCCTTCCGGTTGAATGTTTTGTTCCGCTTTATTTTGCTTTTCCTCGGTTTCGTGAGCCAGCCCTCCTTATTTTCTTAATTTCGTTTTAACCCAAATTTTAATTCCATATTGTCCGCCTATTCGTTTAACACTGTTAAGACCCGAGTAACGAAACTTGCAAGATCCATCGTCTCACACTTTGAGATATTTAATTTTAGACCTGATGCACAAGAAAAATGATAAATTAAGTCTAAAGCCTTTGATACTTGCGATTCATCCATTAGGAACAATGTGGTTGTAATGCCACGCCAGCAGAGGGAGCGCTCGCCCGAGTATTGACTGGTAACGCTCCCTCTACTTCTACGACAATTTCCTGTTTGGCAGCCATTTAAGCATGGCCAGGCCTTGCAAAGTTTTGCCAGTTCTACTGCCTTACAGAGTGTTTCTATTGTCTTGTTGATTACTATGTGTTTGATTTATTGCCTGTTTCTCTGGACTACTTTTGCCTTTTGGATTATCCTTTTGCTTGTTTGCCGAATGGACTGTTTTCTGTGTTTTTGATTTCTTTGCCTGTGACCTCGACTCTGATTTCTGTTTCACAATTTGGATTGTTGAACTGTTTTACCATTAAACCTCTGCATGGATTCTAATATTTAGGGATAATAACTTTGTAACTAATTAAAACAAAAAAGGAGAAATCGGGCAGCCCTGCCTAACACAACACAGTATATCAAATCTATTAGCAGTATTAAAATGAATACCAATTGAACTATTAATTCCTTTATAAAACATAGCAATAGTGTCAACAAAGGCGTCCCCAAAACCAAACAACTTCAGAGATTTCAAAAGAAATTGGTGCTCAATTGTGTCAAAGGCTTTGTAAAAATTGAGAAAAAGAATAAGACTAAATGCACAGAATCAGCATAATCAAGCAAATCCAAAACTAATCTTGTTATTTGAAATATGACTTTATACATTTTAATTAAAGGGCTTTTAATAGTATCCCAAAAGTGAGTGTAAAATTCAACATACTATCACTGCCATTCTAACACATAAATATTTTTTGATCCAAACCATTCCATTGTAGCTCTGGCTGTATGTTTAGGGTCATTGTCTTGCTGGAAGGTGAATCTCCTTTCCAGTCTTTTGCAGCCTCCAACAGGTTTTCTTCCAGGATTGCCCTGTATTTAGCTCCATCCATCTTCCCATCAACTCTGACCAGCTTCCCTGTCCCTGCTGAAGAAAAGCATCCCCACAGCAGGATGGTGTGTTCAGGGTGATAAGCAGTGTTACTTTTCCGCCACACATAACACTTTGCATTTAGGCCAAAAAGTTCAACTTTGGTCTCATCTGACCAGAGCACCTTCTTTCACATGTTTGCTATGTCCCCTATATGGCTTGTGACAAACTGCAAACGAAACTTCTTATGTCTTCCTTTCAACAATGGCTTTCTTCTTGCCACTCTTCCATAAAAGCCAGATTTGCCTCCAGAGTGACAATGGGCCTCTTGGCTGCTTCTCTGACCAGTGCTTTCCTTGCTCGGTCTGTCAGTTTAGGTGGATGGCCATGTCTTGGTAGGTTTGCAGTTGTGGCATACTTGTTCCATTTTTGGATGGAGGGGTTAAACAGTGCTCCTTCAGATGATCAAAGCTAGGGATATTTTTTTATAACCTAACCCTGCTTTAAACTTTATCCCTGACCTGTCTGGTGAGTTCCTTGGTCTTCATGATGCTGTTTGTTAACTAGTGTTAACAAACAGCAGGCCTTCACAGAACAGGTGTATTTATACTGAGAGTAAATTACACACAGGTGGACTCTATTAACTAATTAAGTGACTTCTGAAGGCAATTGATTGCACTGGATTTTATTTAGGGGTATCAGAGTACAGGGGGCTATCATACTGTATAGAAAAAGAAGAAAATCATGCAGGTTTGGAACAACATGAATGAAAAACGTTCTTTTGTCCAAATTCTTTCTTTAAACTGATTGATTGCACTAAGAATTTGCTTATTTTATTAAGAGGTTAAATAATTACATTCTTTTGAATCCATAGGATATAGAGGACCTTGACATAGACTGGGAAACATCCATTTACATAAGGAATCATCCACAGAGTGTGGAGTTGTGGTCCCAGAACTTCTTGCCCTCCTAAAGAAGCAGGGATTGAGAAGCCTCCAAGCTGCTATTGACCCTACAGCAACACCCCACTTAAATGAGACATCTATGTTTGATGCCTTCTGATTTTTCATTGACACAGTGTGAATATGCTAAATCTATTGTCTTTGCTTGTTCATATCTATCAAAGATGGAAACACTATTTCCATTGTATCTTTATTAAACACCAGCAATAAATGATGCTTCATATACAATGAACTTATTGTAAAGATTCAATATCACTATAACTTTGGTAAGTGACACAAAGTAGTATTTGTTGCTGAACCTTTTTTATGGAATGGTTACCGTATGACCAATGTAACAGTTTATATGTTTTCAACATGTTTCAAATTGAAACATAAAAAGAACAAATTTCTGGGCAAGTAATAATAAGTCTATCATTACCAGTTTAAAGTCTTAAAAAATTTCTATGTTTAACTGTAAGCTTGTGTTAAACAGTTAGACTAGTTTGTGCAGATAAATGTTTAGAAATTGCTGACCAAAAAGAAAGTCTCCATTAACACCATTTTGAAGTTTTCATAGTTTGACTTGCTTAACAGGTAGCATAATTGTTTTGCTCCATGCCCCCACAATTGGATAACGTCCCATGCTCACTATATTCTGCATCACAGTTATCACAACAGTTGATCACAGTTGAACGACACTGTGATTTGGAAAGGTTTTCTTTTGAGACAAAATAGGAACGTATCCCTCTCTCCTGTAACCCACTGAATGAATAACTTTGGACTACCAAGCATCCCATTACTGAAGTCAGGGAATCTCCCTAAACAGGTGGCCAGTCACAACAATCTGTTCAGTTAAAGGGATAGTACACCCAGAAGAAAATCCTGCATTTACTCACTTTCATGTAGTTGCAAACCTGTACGAGTTTCTTCTGCTGAACATGAAAATAAACAGTATAAAAATACTTTGGTTATCAACATTCTTCAAAATATTGTAAATGTACCAATTTTTTGTTTTCCCTTATTAATTTTTTTTAATTTAAATTTTAAAATATTTTTAATTGTTCTGTAATTGTGTTTTTACTTTGCTTCAGTTCCTGGAAAAGGTTTTGTTCATGGTTCATCATGGCAATTTCAACCTGTTCTTTATATGAGCCCTTTTCACTGAACTCTGCCTGGCAAATGGAAATGACAAAGTCTGCATCCACCTGTTATATAAAAATGGAAAAACAATGAAAGCAAACTTCCAAATTAAAAATTAGTCTTACATTGTGTAGATGGAAAAAGAGCAAGAAGTGGCATAAGCAACCCACAGATTTGGAAAGTTGCTTTCAGCATTTTTTTTTCAAGGGCATCTAGTGGAAGTGGCAATGTATCTAGTTTCTCAATGGAGTGAAACTATGTACATAGTAATCTTTCTACCTTAACTCATTAATTTTAAATACTGGGCATTATACTCATCAGCCTCTGGTAGGACAACCATTAGTTTTATTTGTTTCAATCCACCTTTAAAGACAAGAAATCTAATAAATAACTGTCAAGGTTATAACAAAATATATATTCACATATCTAATTTATAATACACACACCTGTATTTAGGTATTCATTCCAATCTTAATTACCAAAAGCCTTGTGCAGGAGTCACCCACCAGTCATCTTCGAAAGTTTTGAGATCCATCAGATCTCAAAAGATAGAGATCCATCAGTTGTCTTGTTATCTGCACAAAACAGATTTCTGTGTAACCATATCATTCACTAATACTCCTACATTTATTTTAAAAGCAGACATATTGAATATAAATGTTAAATCCGAATAGAACTGTTAACAGTACGATATTACAAACTTAATACTTTATACTATATTACAATTTATAAACATTTAATCTGCATACATTAGACCTTCAGAATGTGCTATAATCTGAACAGAATTCAGAATAGAATGTAAGCACAATACTTTAGTAAGATTAATAAATATATGAATAAATATATTAATAACTGTATATTAATAAATGTATCTTCTGTGGAAGGTGCGGCACCATAAAATGTCAATGGTCCAATCTGTTAAACTATGTATTTGCCTATCTTAGCGCACCACATTCATGTGTTACAGGAGTTGTGGCTTTGGAGATCGCTCTGAAGGGAGGGTGGGGCAATTTTAAAACTACAGGTACTCAGAAAATTAGAATATCATGAAAAAGGTCAATATTCTTTGTCACTCAGTTCAGAAAGTGAAACCCATATATTATATATATTCATTACACAAAGAGTGAAATATATCAAGCCTTTATTTCTTGAAATTGTGATGACTATGGCTTACAGATTTGCCAAGGAAAACCACAATAAAGTGTCTCGGAAAATTAGAATATTACATAAAAAAGGAAAAAAGGAAATGTCAGGCTTCTGAAAAGTATATTCATTTCTATGCACTTATCACTCTTGGCTAGGCTCAGGAGCATACGATCACACCGGTATGAACTTTCAGCGGTCACATAATCACCTGCTAAATTAAAATCTGCGGTAAACGAGAAAGCGAATCTCTTAGCACTTATAATGTGTCAAAATTGTTAGTGTTTTCAGTCATGTAATGTTTGTTTGTTTCTTAAATTTCAAATCATGCTGCACGGATTTATCACGGATAAATACTGATAAATAGAAACGCAAATACCAGAAATAAACACATATAAGTTCAATTTTAAGTCACATTTATTTGTATAGTGCTTTTCATATACACTCTACATATTCATATATTCACTTCTACATAGCGCATACTTCTATATATGGCCTATACTTTTTATGAAACAGAGGCAAAAGCATCTTTCAAACAAAACGTTATGTTATTTTATATTTTTTACATTTCATATTTCATTGCACAGAAGTGGTAGGAAAATATATATAGTTT
>JAZGTJ010012215.1:2955-16069 GCA_036877575.1 Botia almorhae
CCAAAAAATGGTTTATAAAAATTAGATTTCCATTAATTACAAAGAAATTGTATAAATGTATAAAATACAAAACATTTGACAATGTGCCCTGACCTTTCTGAAAAAGCCTGTTATCTTAAGAACACTTAATATGACACCATTTTGACTGCCTTTTTTATTCTAACAAAATAAAAAGTGCCATAAATAAATGACCAGAAACACAAATTCTGGCTGTAATTTATTGAAATCAAATCAATATTGTCACAGTAGGTTTTAATATAACACAATTTAGGGTTATGGAGTTGCTGAGAGTGTGTTGCTCACATTCTGTATTTACAGAACTAAGTTGATTTTACTTAACCCCATTTTAGCTACCCATTGAAAAAACACTAATCTCTGAAAGAGTGAATACAACAATGTCTATGACTACAGGTCTCTGGATATTATAACACACAACAAGTGCTGGATTAAAGATCATGGTTAATTTCTGACCCCAGTCTGTTTGAGTGTATAGGGTAACTGGGTATGTTTACATTTCTTGATGTATTATTGTAAATCTAAACCAAGGTCCACTGTAATGTTTATCTATTTCTATTTTTGTTATAACTCCTCATGGATTTGCTACATGCTATGACAATTAGGTTGATTTTGCTGTGCCGCTATCTACCAGCATGCAGGCATGCAGTGAAGAGAGCTCTCCCATAAATCATCAACTGGAGCCAGAGACGCCCATGTTCTTCTAAAGTGTGGCCACTCTCATACATCATCCTCTGTACCTTTGCGTCCCTGGATTTATATATGGGGAGTCCGCACTCTGTTATAGTGTATGGAGGGGCACAGTTTGATGACCTCCCAGCGGGAGGGGTTGAAAATAGAAAGGTGATATGCAGAAAGGGCAAGTGCGATGGACTCTTCAACTGAGGTAAGGCTGACTGTGAACATAGTCATAGTGCACTTGTAGGACAAAAAACACTTAATCAATATTATAACATGCATGGCGATTCTAACATGCAGCCTGGGGATGGCCACAGAAAATGCATAGGTATGTGTAGAAGAGCAAAAACAAACAAGACTCCAGAACTGATTTTGCTTTAGGAAAATGGGCACATCGCATCAGCCGTCAAACCTGTGCATGTTAGCAGCTGCCTAATTTGGATTGGATTCTACCAGGAGACAGACAGGGCTCACATTGTGGGGGGATGCAGGGGGGTGGCATATCCCTTGTTGAGAAAAATAACAAAAAACTAAACATCCTCCCTGTTAAACTACCATCCTCCCTTACCTTCCTCTTTACATTATCAATGTTGCATATTTTGTAAAGCTTATCATGCAAAAATAATACTAAAATTCTCTACTTATGATAATTTAATTATAATATATATAATAATTTAATAAATAATTATAGATAACCATAAATAATCAGTAAGGAGTGGGGCACAAGCTTACGCAAGTTTAGTCATTTTTCACACTTTTCAAAATGGCCAGGAGAACATTCATTCTTCTGAAATTCTTTAAAAAGAAGAGAACAGAAGGTATGACATTTATTTGTATGTACTATTTTTATTAGTATTTTAAAACAATGATCTTTTCATCTTTACAGTCCACTCCATGTCCTAACCAGATACGTTGCTGCAACACACGTGGCGTGTACTTAATTGGTATAACTAAAATGCTTTATTTTAAACTGGTATATAATTGGTCAAGACACGTAAACAAATGTCCAGATGGTTAACTCTGTGCAAGCAAAGTTGAGTCCATTCTAAAGATTGTGTCACATATGTCTAAATGATGTTAAATTTATTTTATTTGGAATTTGATTTGATTAATTTGATGCACGTGTCCATGTCATTGCGAATGGGAGACAACAGTGCACTTTAAGGGAAAGAAACTGCCCACACAAACAACACAAAATGGGTAGACAGGACAGGAAAACTAAAAACCATCAGGGCATATAGACAAGATGACAAGACAGGACAAATACAGAACATGAAACAAAACTGCCATTACATTTAACAAGACAGGCAATGAAACAGGCAAAATAACTTAAAGTAAATAGACTGGATTATTAAACAAAACGGGTAAACAGAACACTAGGGGAACAGTCTGGGCAAAAGGTGGTAAGATAGGGCCTGAAAACTGGAAGTCCAAGTTTTGTTGAGCGTGGCCAACCATGGTTGAGGCCGACCACCAGGAGGAGTAACCGGGACAGGCCGTGGACCAACGTTCCACAACCCAGTTACAGACTAAGGGAAACCCGGCACGCCGGCGGAGCAGAGCCAGAGGGAGCAGAACCACGCGGCCGGGACGGACACAGGAGTGGACCCTGGAGCCATAGAGGCGGGCGGCACCGCAGAGACAGGCACTTTAGAGGCAGACGCCGCTGCTGGGACAGGCACTGGAGACGGATTGGGCACTGGAGAGGTGGGCGCCGAAACAGTCACTGGAGAGGCAGGCGCCACCGCTGGAACGGGCACACCCTAGTCAGGAATGGAGATCGCCCCCGCTGGAACAGTTTCCACATTTTAATGACATTGCCGTTATTAATACTAATGAATAGCTTTCTGTCGAGGTCAAGTAATCCTTGGTCTTGTTACAGAAGACATCACCAACCAGCGATCCAGCAGCCATCCGACAGCTAAGCGTCACAGATTGCGATGCTTCAGCATCAGCTCACACACTTGACCACATTTCCCTTTGGCCTACTCCTCCTGGAGCCCTTGCTGTGCCCCACTCCAGAAGGATCTGTGGAATGATGGCACCCTCACGCTGACAACCAGCTGTGGAATGGGCCCCACTGAGACGGGTGGGAGACGGCTGCAACCACTGCAGCTGAAAAAGGATCTCCACCATCTCCCAGAATGGAGAAAATGAGAAAAAACAGAACCAAACTAAACATGGGTCAGCAGACACGAGGGCATTAAATAGAACAGAAAACAATGACAAAGAGGTGTGTGAAAATGATCTCCAGATACTCAACATAAAGCCAGGACCCTGACATAAAATGTTTCCTGCCATTTGTTAAAGGAAACAGGTGGTCATGGTATTTATATGTGCAAACATGGCACACTGCAGAACTTCAATTATAGTGGGTTTTAGCTTTTAAAAGTCCTGCATGGATGATGCTGGGAAGAGAATGGGATGCAGAGAGACCAAATCGCATTTACCATGCCTGCAAGTGATGGAATGTGCAGTTAAGCGCACTGTCAGAGTGTGTGTGTTACAGAAAGAGTCAGCCAGGGTGCCCTCATACGCAGTCCCATTGCCTGCTGCTAACGGGAATCAATGGCTGGCTGGTCATTTGTGAACCATATCCACATGTAGTGAGGTTTCCATTTAGGAATTTTTCAAGGTCACACCAGCCAGTACGTCGATTGTAATAAGACTGTAGTGTATGATGTTTTGATGGATGTTTGATGTGGTATCAAGAAATCTGTGTTGGAAAATCCTATGTGAAAATCACTCAACATCCACCAAATATTGGTTGTTGCCGAAAGTCTGAATAGCAATTACATGCAACAATAACATGCTAACCAGTTTGAGTATTGGAAAAAGCAGATCAATTACTCGAACCTAAATGAAGTTTTGAATCAAGTGCCTCTGGGATATTAGCACAGTCTAAATGCAAGCAAGTGGAACAGAGACCCCAGACTCTAACAGTGAATACTTGAGGATCATTTTAGAAGTTTTTTCTTCAATATGACATTCTTTGTTCAGGACTTTGTGATTCTATTACCAAATCATAACATTGAAAATGACTATAAAATCAGATGGCATGTTATTAATTATTTGTGGATTGTGAGCAGAGTCTTTGTGAGTGAATAGATTAGAGGCTTGGGCTCATTTTAAAATCCCATACCTGAAAAATATGCATTACAAAAAGTTAATATCACACAACTAAATAGTTTCTAATGAAATGTTTCCATTTTGTCGAACAGACAGAGGGTGGCTACTTTGAAGATACTAAAATATAATAATTTTAATTTATTAATGATTATTCTAACATAATTTCCCAATTCAATTTATGTTATTCCATATTTTAATGAGTTTACTATTATTCTAATGTGTGGCATAAACAATGGCATTAAAGGAACAGTTCCCACAAAATAAAAATGTAGTTATTTACTCACCCTCTTGCATAGAACACAAAAGATAAACTTTAAAAGAATACTCTGGACACTTGTTTTAACATTTTAATGACATTGCAGTTATTAATACTAATGAATAGCTTTTAGTCCAGATTTACATTTATGCATTTGGCAGGCGCTTTTATCCAAAGCGACTTTGACGTACAAATTGATAATCTGATTCGTTCTTGGTGTCCGTGCCACTCTGAGTTCCATCTAGATCTAAATGTACAGCCCCCACGGAACCCATGCAAATGAACTACACTTGCCTGTCTTCAAAAGGAACGAGAACATTGTTTCCACTCCGGTCTATGCCTTTACTGTGGACAGTCAGATCATTAGAGACGCAACTGCCCAGTCCGTCCCATATCCCCTCAGCCTTCAGTGAGTGTTGCTTCCATATCTAATAAACAAAATAATGTTATTCGTATTCCTCTCTCGCTAATTTTTAATAACACTACCGTGAGCACTTCTGCTTTGATAGATTCGGGAGCAGCAGCCAACTTTATTTCTCTTGAGTTTGCTAAGAAATATAATATAATAATATTCCTCTAATTCTTTGTCCTTCCTCTTTAGAGGTGGAAGCGCTACGGGTCGACCTCTGGGTATAGGAAGAGTGGAGCACCAAACAGAGAGCATTACAACTACGAATAGGCATACTCCACTCAGAAACGTTACAACTATATGCCATCTCTTCACCAAACCATACAATCGTTCTGGGTCTGCCCTGTCTGATGGATGATAAAAAGGTGCAAGCTGTAACTGATTGGTCTCAACCCAGAACGGTAAAAGAACTCCAAAGATTCTTAGGTTTTGCTAATTCCTAAAGATGTTTCATTCGAGGTTTTAGCTCACTAAACGCCAATCACGAAAATGATTCTGGAACGATGAAGCAGCCAGGCTTTTGCAGATTTAAAGACTTGCTTCACTACTGATCCTATTCTTTACCATCTGCATCCCGAAATTCCTTTTATAGTTGAGGTTGATGCCTCCAATCTCGGTGTGGGTGCCATTTCGTCTCAGGGACGTCATGGGACGGCATCGAAAATGTATCCCTGTGCATTTTTCTCTAGAAAATTGTATCTAGCAGAATGCAATTATGATGTTGGAAACCGCAAACTGCTAGCCATTAAATTAGCCCTTGAAGACCCTGTACACCCATTCACCCATTCATTATTACTGATCACAAGAATTTTGAATATCTTAGAACTGCAAAACATCTCAACCTCCCCCCTCAAGCCCGATGGTCCCTTTTTTACCTGGTTACAGAGGAGGCCGCCACTCCACCTCCTCCTAGCAGACAGAGGGAGCCTTCGCCAGAGTACTAGATTTAGTTTGGACTACAATTCCCCATGTTCCCCGTACCTAGGGCTGATTACGTCCTGTTTGCTGCACCTTTCACCCATCAGTCCTGCCATTTAAACCCCGGAAATTCTCAGTTTCAGTGTCATGTCTTGTTTTACCTTGTCAAACATTTCAGAGCGGGTTTACCTATTGTTTACCTGGTTTTGTTCAGATTGTCTACCGATTGTGATTGTTTGCTGCCTGCCTCTTGATTTTTGCTTTGGACTAGGATTACGATTGTTTACTGCCTGCCCTGTTTCTGCCTGTCTTCTCGTTCTGATTTTGCCTTGCCCTTATTGCTCAGTTTGCAGGTGTTTGGCCATTTGCCTGTTTTTGACTACTCTGTAAATAAAGTACTGAACATGGATCCAAACGTCCCAAAGTGTCTCCATTACAGGTCTATAAATTGGCATGAATTATTGTCACAGTGTTTTTCGATGATATAATTTTTAAAAAGATTTTTAGGTTGTTGATGGAATTGTTCGAAAAGCTCAATTATTTTATAGCACATATCCTTTCTCAAAAGCTCTGACCCAGGGGTAGCTGGACATGCTCAATTATTGTCTGTTTTGTGTGAAGGCACTTTGTTCAAGAAACCAGATTTATAATAGTTTTGTCCAATAGTTGTTGTTAATTTAATTTTTTTTAATTAACATGGATAGTTATATATAACAACCTGATGAAAAGTGAAAAAATAATTTATGTATATGTATATTAATATAACTGCAACAGTATATTATAACATTAATTTAGTTGAATATCACAGCATTTTAATTTTACTTTCTTTAAATCACAGTTAAATTAATTCTGCATTTGGTGTGTTGTCGAATTTAAAAGTCGAATGTTAAAGCCCTTCTCAATTTAAATGCGATTGGTGCACAACCTTGATGTGCTAAGATGACCTAACATTGCACCCTACCATGTCTATGATTATTACAGATCAGTTTCCTAAGCTTTTGAGGTCAACCATATTAAATTCTTTCCTAAATTCCGGACCGTATGGTCCAATATAACATTATCATGTATGATGTAATGCAATGCAATGCGTTATGTTAATCCCTAATAAAATTAAAAAAAGGGGGCAGTTGTGGCCTACTGGTTAGTGAGCTGGGCTAGTAATCAGAAGGTGCTGGTTTGATTCCAGCACTGGGGGGTTGCAACTGAAGTGTTCTTGAGCAAGGCACCTAACCCCCAATTGCTCTCCGGGCGCAGTAACGTGCTTCCCGCTGCTCCGGGTGTGTGCGTGTTCACGACTTGCAGTGTGTGTTCACTCCTCACCACTGATGGGTTAAATGCAGAGGTCACATTTCAGGTATGGGTTACCATATTCTGACGAATAGGTCACTTTCACTTCACTTAATACAGCAGTTGGTGATTTTGAAGGTCATTAAGTCATCAAATCAACTTTCCAGTCGCAGTACTTGGCAATCTGTGCTCTGTTTAAAGCAACTGTAAAGCAACAGGCTAGATCTTTATATTTGCATTTATTTTAGCTTTTCTTTCATCCCTGCAGTAATATTTTAGGTTGGAATATATAGAGCTTGGGTGATATACATCATTTTAAAGGACGGTAATGTAATGTGTTTACAGTATTTAAGTCACTTCAAACCTTCAGTCTTATTTTATCCCTTCCTAATGTCTAAGTAAATTAATTTAAAAAAATTATTTTGTCAAACTGAGTGCTGTTAAACATAAAATTGATGGTTCTTCATTGCTTGGCATCCAGAAAGCCTACATTTAGCTACTGAACTACCGGGAGGAACATTTATTATTGAGATTAATATTAGTGTAACAGAATGGTGTTTGCGGAGACGTAGGAACAATGACGAAGGAACGATACGAGGAGTAATTAACAGAAAAGGTCTTTAATAACACTATGACATACATACAAACAAACACTAACCGTTAATCCAAAGCTCAGACACAGAAACATTAAACGCACATAAGCGTTAGCAATCCATAAACATTCACAATAATTAACAATAACCGATAAACATGACAGGACAAGGGAGAACTTAAATAGGAATACCAATGAGGGTGAAACAGGTGATCGTAATTACTAAAAAAAACAGGAAGTGAACCAAATAAGGAAAAACTGGAACTGTTACAATTAGTAGTAAACTAATTAATCTTGATGTATTTTATCATATTTCTATTGCCACCATGGTAATAAAGCAATAAGCCTTGGCTTAGGGGGGTTTGCAATAACATTCCTCTCACATGTGGTGAAATCAGACTAATGTAACTGTAATGTAAATGTGAGTAAATCTGTGCTCTCTTATAATGGTAAACACCACTGTATGTGTTTATATAATTTATAACAGTGACATTTGACCTTGTGTGAAAGGGTTTTCTCCTATTTTGTTTTTCTAATTTTTTGTCACTGGAAAGAAAATCTGCTGGTCTATATATCTTTAATAAATCAGGCTAAAACTTGATTTGTGTCACACTGCCTATTGAGTCATTTGTTCCTAATTTAATCTAACACCTGCCATGCTGGGGCTTATGCTGCAGAAAATATTACATTAAACGGCTGCCAAACAACACAAAACTCTATGCTATGTTGTCAAAGCAACAGTGCCATTCATCTTCTGTTCTGCTTCATATCTCATAATTAGGTACAAAGCATCTGTTTGATCACCTGAAACGTCTGGGCTAATTTGTCGAACGTATTCTGGGGAGATGTCTCTTATTTATGTCTAAAGATTTCTGTGGTTTAGTCAGCATGTGTAAAAGGGGTTTCCAAAACACTTTCTCAAAAATGGGCTTTGGATTTAAGCCACACCCATATATTCATTAAACCAATCAGAAACAGGCACAGGTCTAGCTTGTCGCTGGTCTGTAGTTGCTGGCAGAGCTAGAGGCCAGTGGTTGGTTGCGTGTGTGGAGATTTTAAAAAATACAGAATGAAATAACAAGACCAGCTAGCTGCTGTTGGCTCAGCCTGTGGCCCTAACAGTGTTCTCATCAAGCAGCATCACAGACTATATATAGACATGGAAGATGACCTCTAAGCATCGTCACATAGCATCATGATGTCTCTCTCTCAGGCCTGGTTACCCCTCACTCTGCCTCTCTGTCTTTCAGTTGTATTTCTATCATTCTTTCTATTATGTGAACTATGCAAACCAAGAATTCAGACATCAGGTTTTATATTAAGCCTTTTGTCAGTACAATTGCAAGTACAAGTACAATTTCCTTTGATTAAGTTTTATATAGTCAGTGTGCAAAGCTTTTAGAGAGACAAATGCAACAAATCACAACAAAACTGCTTTCTGAGGAGAGAGCAGTTTTTCATACAGGGCAGCTGTCAGGAACTAACTCAGTTTAGTAATGATTAAGACCCTCAAATATTAGTTCAAACATATGAGTATCAAACACTTTTTCTGACACCTCAGGAACTTATGCACACCTTAAAAACTTATTTTGCATTTTGACATTGACATTGTCATGACAATAAATACTTACATTTAAATATTATTATGCTATGCTATTGCTGTGGTTCCCTGCAAAGAAACAAGACATTGTGTCACAAATAGGGACGCTATATGAACATCTATGCATGATTACATCCTGAAGCATGTTAAATCCAAGGCGGGGTGCTGTCAGGACTAGTAAATTTAAAAGCATGTCCAGAACAAACAGTGTTAGCTTTTTATAGGTCGAAGCAAATGATTACAGATATGCAGGAAGTATGGCACAAGCATCTTGTTCCCTTCGTGTGAAGGTAGCATCTTATGACATTTTTTCCTGAGCAAACCAAAGCACATCAACAGCTGTTATGATTTCCTCCACAAGGCAGCTTTGTGTAGATAAGTGTTCAGTGCTTCTACTGGATACACCACATTAAGCTTGCTCTGATCCTCACTGGAGAAGTGAGGAGAAAAGAATGCCTGCAACACAATGGGTGAGGCACATTACTGGGTACCTTGGGAGCATAACAAGGTCTTGGGTATAAGAAAGCTCTCACCATCCCTGGAGCAAACTCCATGCATGAAAGGGCAAATGATAGTGCCTAAAAATCTCTTACTCTCTTAAAAGAGATAATAACCTGGAAAAACACAGTTCTAAAATGAGGAACTTAGTAGGAACCTTTGCTAGAAGCTTGAAAGGAGCCCTAGAGAGGCTTTCTAACACCACAGCCAAATCCCAGGCTAATGTTCTCATACTCATTGCAGGCCTTAACCTCACAGCAACACTAAGGAAACACATCACTAGCAGGTCTCTCCCTAAAGACTGACCACCCAAAGGCACGAAGTAAGCAGGTATGACCACCATGTAGACCTTCAAAGTGGAGAGAGATAAGTAGTTGACTGGGTCCAGCTACTGATTCTCACACTATGAAGTAAAAACTCCACTTTAGGTTATATGGTTTCCTTGGGGAAGGAACTTTGGAGTAAAGAAGGGTCTCAATAACCTCAGCTGAAAGATGTGAATCTATCAGTTGGGGCGCCTCAAAGGCCAAACCCACAGTTTTCATAGCCCAGGATAGAGGTGAAGAATTGAGGCCCCTCTCTGATACAAAAGGTCACTCCTGATCGGAATCTCACAGGGAGAGCTATTAAGGCAGGACACAAGATCCGAAAATCAAACTTGGGTAGGCAAGAATGGGGCTACCAGTAGCAGGACCCTATTCTGGTGGACTCTCACAAACTGTTTTAAAATCAGTTCACAATTCTAACAAGGAGACACGGGTGGGTTTTAGGGTGTTTTTTTGCCAAAGCTTACCTAAACAGAAGCTTTTTCAAATGGTCCTCAGAACCACCTTTTCCCTTGGGGGCAGTGGCTGGTAGTGCCACTTGATCCCTGTTCTTAGAAACCTGAATAATCCCTAAATCCCTGAATAATTAGAAACCTGAGGACTAAAGAGCCGAGAATAATAATTTTTTAACAATCCACAGCACCTAAACTGGAGATCAGGAATACACAGTAGCCCCTGACATGGCGGTTGGGCTTTAATTGGCAGGAAGTAGTCACCCAATGTATTTTGGAGTGAAAGTTCTGTTTCTCAGTTGGCCAACTTTCACCACCTTCTCTTATGCAACAGAGTGAGTTGGTGAGTCCTCAGTCTCTTCTGCATCTATGCTAAGCTAGACTGCAGCAGTATTGGCGGTCACTCGGGGGAGAAGAAGCTGCAGCCTGGGATTTTGATGCCTGAGAGGGAGCGCTGGTTTAAATTGGGACACAAGATTTTAATTCTTGCTTGTGATAGCCATTGTATAAATATATATATTATTTTAGGACAGACACAAGAGTGTTTGCTGAAGACACAGAAGCTAACACTGTTACTTCCGAATGTGCTTTTAAGCTTCTTGGTTCTGACGTCACCCTGCCTGTGACATTCAGTTTGCTGTTGGCTGGACTGACATGCTTCAGGATGTAATCATGCAGAGGTGTTCCCTTAGCATGTTCCCTCATAACGGAACAGGCTTTGAATAAGCGTTATTTTCCTAAGCATTTGCAAAAAATATTAGAAATGCTTTTATGAGTTACCCTTACTGTATTTATTTGCATAATGTCAGTAAATCAGTAATCTATAGTACAATTAGAACGCCATTGTCTTTTCAGCAGCATATAATTAAACATGTAATTAAATATAATGTGAAACACCTTTCAATAAAACTTTTAAACCTTATGGTTAGGATCCGTGTGTCTGCCTTGTGCACCTGTGAGAATCAGAGCCCATAAACAGACAGCTGCGAGCACCCGAGGCGTCACAAATGTAAGGAAACAAACCTAAAACATTTAAAGACGTCTGCTTTCTTCACACTGTCTCTTATTGCTTATGTAACAGGGACCTGCCATTGCAGATCATCATCAGGGTGGATGTACAAAGCACGACAGCATGGCCCTTGTTAATGCTGACCCAGTTTCTTGGGCAGCCGTCCTGGCGTGAGTTACATGTGTCCTTCGGATGAATCTGGATGAGGGATGAAGATTTACAACAAAAATCCACCAGACGCAAATAAATATAACTCTGCGTGACTTAGTAACTGTGACACAGACCGGTTTACAACTTAAGCCGTAAATAACTGGATGGTATGTGTGGCGAGCTGTGGAAATGTTTATGTGTGTAATTTGTATGGGGCAAGATGGCTGTAATTTTTCAAGAATATGTTATGTTATAGTTGAACTCGTTAAATTTATTATTGACAGTTTATTATCAAAATGTTTTTTGGTATAAACACATGACCAGTGACAATCCAGTGCAGAAACAGTTAAAAATTAGAAGATTTTCATCTTTTAGCCATGTAATTTACAAATGCTATGCAGTAGACATAGTAGGTCTGTTTATCTATGATTTAAAATTAAAAATATGCCCCCAACTAGAGTCTCCCACAAAATCTCAGCCATTCCCACCCTGATTATGGGTTAGTATGGCCCAGTACTTGTAAACCTTTTTGCTATGCACTCAGTTTCAGATGAGTTCTTTCTTAATCATATTGCCATATATTGATTAAACTATTGCACACAAACTTCAGTGCAGATATATTGACACATTTGATTGATGCATTTGGTTTCCCAGGCATTGTTTTATGGGCATACCTGTAGGACAAAATATTTTAAAAAATGACATCTGTGATTTACATGCATAAGATCACATGCACAAAACAACATTAATGCACTTATCCGTATGACATATTACAAAGACACAGCTGGAAAAACAGAGAACCGGGAAGGGTATGAAGAATCCCACCATGAGGCCAATGTTCATTTCCAAATCAAGTTTCACCCTTCCCTCGCAATAGGGTGTAGGATGTGACTTGGAATACAAGTCACTTTCCAGCTGTTCAGGAATTACCCCCCTCACTTATAACAGAGACAAAGTCATGATCTTTACTTTAGAATACAGAGATGTACAAGACTTCATGCTATTTTAAGCATCTATAACTGGCAGCCCAAACAGTATAATAATGAATGAAAAAAGATCTATGGAAATAAAAATAAATCACTGCATTATAAATTCATATACATAGTAACACATTCCCTGTGCCCTTAGCAATGGATGTAAGCTTTAGCTCGAGGGTTCATGTTTTCAAATTCTGTTGATAAATTTGTTATGGCTAAGTACTTTATCACCGCTAGAGGTTATATGGATTGGCAAGGTTGCATGTATCTGAAAGGATTTGGGAAAATTTCCATCTTATTTTCTTTAAAAATAAACAGACATCAACTCAGAAAAAGTTGTCCATTAAATGGTCGCCAGCAGGAACCCTCACCAGAATATTAGTTCCCTGTTCCCAGAACTGATGACTTCCTGTTTACCACCTTTCTCTAATTAGCTGCCCTATAAAGCCCAGGGTAACTTTCCATTCAGTGCAATGTCTTGTCTATTGCCATAAGCTACAATTCAGAGTGTTTTCCCGGACTCCTTTTCTGTTGTTATTTGGACTGTTTAACGTTTTTGCCGCCTGCCCCTTGTTTGGATTACGGATTTGGTTATTGATTGTTTGCCACCCGCCTCGCCTACATTGCTCTGTTTGCCGCTTTTTGACCCTTGCCTGTGTTTGGTTTGTGTTATCAATACCAGTGCTGTAAATGGATCCCGTTGCGTCAGCGTCCTCGTTACAGAAGACCTCACTGACAAATGGTCCAGCAGCCATCCACCAACTGTCTACCGAGTTGTCGGTCCAGGCATCTTAGCTTTCAGCTAACCAGCAGCAACT
>JAZGTJ010012216.1:0-16069 GCA_036877575.1 Botia almorhae
CTCTGGCCCTTTAAAAGCTTGTGATAACTTGCGGGGAAAATCTTGAAAGTGAATGAAACTTAGCCATTCATAAAAATAGGATAGGTGGAGCTTTGGTTAGTCGCTGAACGCTTAATACATATTCCAAGGAGGTCTCACAAATCATTGGTTTAACGATTTGATTGACGTTAATTCGGAGCCAATAGGATTTTAGAGTCTGATGTCTCTCGAGCCCAAGGGAAAACCGAGCAGTCCGTTTTCAAAAGCTTATTCAAGTTTTGTGTGTCGATGAGAGAGCATCTTATGATCAGTACAAGCAAACGGCAATCATCCTTTGGGGATTAAAATCCGAAACGGTGTTTTAGTCCATTTCGAGGGTGCACGTCATCAGTAGGGTAAGTTTAACCTTCATTCCTCAAATATTTACTGTGCGATCACCGAGATTTTTGCATGGAAAGGGTTGTTTCTCCGCAGCGCGTAAGTTTATCATGGGCTTGCAACTGCAAATACAGCTATCTCGCCTTGGGGAAAAGCGAACGCCATTTTCTCCAAAAGAGGGCTTATACATTTTGGCAACCATTTTTATATATAAAGTGTAAAGAGTATTATTATTATTTACAGTTGCAATGGATACTAGAGCTTGTATTCTCCGCATTAGTGCTGTAACTTGACATTTATTGGTGAGGTCAGTGCAGTCTGAACAGTGTATGATTTTATCAATGAAGGTCTCTTTTCCCCCTCACGGATCGAGTTTCACTTCATTGAGAAAAACAAGAGGCCATCAGGGGGCTCAAAGTGGGAGGAGATGGTCTTTGCCCAGTTCAATCTTACAATACATTTTAGCTCCTTAGTTTAAGGGTAGATTTCAAGAGTGTACAATATATTTTATTTACTCTTGAAGTCTTCTGTTATTTTAACATTTTATATAATAAAGTTTTAAAGTTGTTTTGCACCTGTTGTTTGCTACTGACTTGCCTTATCGTTGTTTTGAGTGATTTCTCTTTATTTTCATGCAATTCTGGAATAACAAATTTGTGTGATTAAGTATATTGTGTAAAGTATAGCGTAGTCGTCACGGCAACAGTGCGAGCTGGTGCGTTAGACTTACGTTTTCCGTAGTTTATATATTCTTCCTCAAATGATGACGATGATGATGGTTATTGTGTAGAATATTGACCCATACGTGCTTTACACATAAACAGAAATACGTATAATATAAATATGTAAAACAAGATAATAAAAATAGATAAATAATAAGAAAACTTAATGTAACCAATAATAAAAATTAAAGTTATTTTCATTGTTAGTAAAAATAATTGTTGTCCGGGGCTAAGGGAGGGCACAGAGTCGCCGCTCTCAAGTATGATGGAGTCCATATTCCTAAGTTTATCTTAATGTAATCGTCATTCCCCTCATAGTCTAATCGCAGGCACAGATGGTTGGCTTTGCTTATGTAAGGTTTACGTTCATCTCTACCGTGGATTGCATTATGCATCTCTCTCTCTCTCTCTCTCTCTCTCTCTCTCTGTGTGTGTGTGTGTGTGTGTGTGTGTGTGTGTGTGTCTTCATACTTATGCTCTGTCAGGAGTGGTTTTGTGATGGATAACAGAGGGAGAAGGGGGAAGTTGAATGTACTCAATCAGATGGATTTGAGGGTTTTGTCAGCCTGTATGCATGATATACCGTTTTGATGTGGGACACACTGATGGTTTATTCCCCATAGGTCTGTTACATGATTGATCTTTGTTTCCCCTCAGAGAAAACAGAAGACCCAAAGAGGCAATATAAAAAAATCGCTTTTAGGCGTAAACCCTGTTCTGGGAGCCTCCTTGAAGACCCAGGTAACATGGATGGATTTTATGACCAGCAAGTTCCATTTATGATTCCACCTAATGTAAGTTTATTATTGATTTTCAGTGGTTTGAATTGAAATTATTATCTGAAGTCATATTTGATCTGTAAACATTATTTGGTTTCGATAACACTCGGTTTCTCCACAGCAGAAGTCATTGCAAGTGGAGGAACCATATAACAGGCCAGTTAATGACAGAAAAAGAAAGTTTGTAGAGACTGAACTCGCTCAGGATACAGAAGGTAACTTCAACCTTTGAACATGACTAATGAATGTTTAGCAGATGGATTTAGTTGAGATATATTAACTGTAAGATATATGTTCAAAGGGGTTTGATTGATGCATTGGCTGTTGAAGACAGGCTTTCATGTATCAGATTGCAGTGGCTTTTTATGTTCTCTTATCTGTGCCTGTCAACTGCAGAACTTTTCCAGGACCTCAGCCAGCTGCAGGAGATCTGGATCGCAGAAGGTTTGTAATGTATATCTGTTAGTACCGTATATTTTTATGTTCATTTTGCTTTGTCATGCAGCTGTCTTTTGTATGTTATATTCATGAACATTTCTTGTAAAATTTGCACTTGGAGCCTTGGAGAATATCTAGAAGGAAACGCTTTGTCCCACTGTTATGTTTTTTATAACAATGGTCTGATGCACCAATTTTCCGGCAATGTCTAAAATGCTGGCAGCAAAATGGCTGTTCTTGTTTAGATAAAAAGAAAGCACACAGACTTGATGTTTTCTATCAAATTGACATTGATCTGCAGATTGTTTATCAGCAGGGGGCATTCTGCAACTTTATTTCAATCTCTCCTATTTTTCTTCACAGCTCAGGTGCCCGATGACGAACAGTTTGTCCCAGATTTCCAGTCGGAGAGCTGTGAGTATCTTGAAATTTATTATTTATTCTCCTTGGCAATGTACTTTGGATGAAGTCCAGAGAGGGCCAGGGAAAAGGCAGAGTCTGAGGTCTTGGAGCTAGTTGTTATTCATCTCTTGCTCAAATTTAAAGACAGTGTTTCATGAGAAGCTAAGCATATCATAAATTAAGATTGATGGCAAGTGGTCAGACAGTCTTGTTAATTTGATCTGTTGACCACTTTTCCATGTGATTATGCCACCAGCCAGTCTTTGTCAACAAGTTAATCTAATGCATTTTAGATATTTTAGCAGATAATAAATTTCAAAGGACTTAATTTGCTTTTTGACTTAGTTCTTAGAACCCCAAAACCCTCTCTAGTGCTTTGATTTATAAGGACTTAAATGGTCTTTCCTCATCCTTTCATTCTTGCCTGAATTCTCTCTGAGTGGACCCCCATCACCACCTATTTTTTCAGTGTAATCAGCCGATTGGTATCGGGCATCACATGAGCCAAACTCATAATCAGATTTCACACTTTCATGCACTTAGTTCAGCCTCTGGAATGGACCGGATTCCAGCGGGTAGGGTGAGAGGAAAGGCTTCCTCTTTCAGCAGAGACCCACAGAGCTACTGAAACTCTTCGATGGTTCTCAGTACAAACTCGCTGAATTTGTTAAAGCCTGGCCACAGGAATCAAAGCCAAAAGAAATACTTGAGGAATGCTCAGTGAAGCATTTTATGTTTTTTCCTCCTTTTTGCCTCTGAAGTTTGTTTTGTTTTCATCTGATGTTGAAGCTGGGAGACAGGGTGTGTACCCACATATGTCAAGGCGTGTTTCTGACCAATTTTGCTTGTTAGTGTGGCGTAACCGAAAAGCAGAAGTATGTTATGAAGGTTAATGCTGTGACATGCTGTTTATATAATGAGACACTGTTTTGGGTATAAGCCATGCAACATACAGGTTTTCTTATATGGCATTACACTTTTGTTTTTGCGTTGTTTGGTCAGACTGGCAGAGGCTGCTGTAGCTTGGCAGAAGGAAAGCTTTTCTTTAACTCTGTTTAAAATCAATGGGTAGCCCCTCAGGTCATCTGGCTGTCACATGGCCCCTCATGTACTCCTACACTTTCCCAGTACAATATCATTGAGGATTGGCTTCTTTTCCAACAAATAACCCCAATGACCACAAAGCAGAAAAAACACCCATGTAATCTCTCACTTTGGAGATGATTTAATAGAGGAGCCTCTGGAGGGGGGGACCTCACAGGACATTTTCACGTGCCTACCGAACAGCCTTTTATACCCAGTGCAGTCTGGGTGATTTATCTGGCTTGAGTTCTGTGGATCCAGTTGCACTGGCCATTATGTGGCGCCGGATAAAAGAGCTTGATGCAGAGATCCAGGGGCTAATGGTTACAGTGTGGGGAAGAAAATCATTTACAATCATTAAATTACGACCACACTGATTCATGAGTATTGACTTGACTATGATGAAAATCTGAGGGGAGAACTTTGATTGCATGTGTTTTTCTGCACCACGATACTGATGGACAGAGCGAAGAGCTTTTATTCCTCGCAGTCGATTGCCATTACCCGTGAAATATGGCGGTTTAATGGTGGATAACAATCTCCTGCAGAGGCATTTCACTGCACTTCTGTTGATGCGTTCAATTCGGATGCTTTGCTTCATTGCAAATGTTTCTTCTCTTTTCTCTTCCAGTGATGTTTCATGGCCCACCACCAGCCAAGATCAAACGGGAACTGAGTCCCTCCAAAGAGCTCTCCCCCTGTAGCCAAGACAGAAGTCCCATACCGTATGGAGAAAAGTGCCTTTACAGCTACAGGTACTGCCTTTACTGTAATATATCCATCTTCGTGTCATTTACCACAGTGGAGTGTTCTTTGTCTTGTGATTACTAACTTCACTTATGATTACTTCTTCAACACAGTGCCTATGAAAGGAAGCCCACAGCTGGGTTTAAGCCATTGACTCCTCCCTCAACGCCTGTCTCACCATGTGGTTCCACTAACCCACTTGGGACATGTCCCCTGCATGAAAAGACTCCTCCCCCTGTCTCCAATTCAACATTAGGGCGGCATCTTCTTCATGGGCAGCCTTTAATGACCAAGACCACACCAAGCCAGCCGGCACTCACTAGCCATAGTCAGAGCCCACCTTTTGCAGTGCCCTGTCCACCCCCAAACCATGACGCTCGCTTCAATAATGAATCTAGGTGAGTCTCTTGACTTAAACTTCAGTGGAGTTTGAACCTGTTAACTTAATACATTTATACCTCCATGGAATATTTTTAGCCACTGTTTTTGTTGTCATACCATTAGCATGCAGGGCAAAGAGCATGTTATATATGTTAAGGAAGTTGACCCTCTTTTAGCCATGCTAATTTTACGAAGCCAAAATGTGTTCCTGGTGCTGTTGAATACTCAGATATTGTGGTGAAGTAGAGTTAATGCCTCACTGTGGGGGGACTATAATAATATAAACCCAGTGGGAACAGATTGGCTGGCAATCTGCCCAGCCACCTGTAGCAGAATTCCTGGGAGCTTACCGGAGAATATGTGGCACATCGTTTACAGCCTGTAGAGCAATGCCAGCAACTTCCGTTTCAGCAAAAGACAATTTTAAAGCTCTACTGCTAAGCTGTTCCTTTATTTATCCCCTGATGTCACATTGATGTTACATGCAGTTTGGTTATGGCTTAAGGCTTCCCTTAAGCAAAAGCAGTATAAAGATTTCATGTAATTTTTTGTTCTAGACTTGTAGCTTATTTGTGAATGTTGGTCTTGTCTTGAAAAAGGTTTCAGCGGCAACTTTCGGAGCCCTGCCTTCAATTCCCACCTTCTGACACCCAAGGAATACCCAACTTCATGCCACAGGTCCCAAGCACTTTAACTAGAGATGGAAGGCCATCATACCATCGTCAGATGTCAGAGCCCCTAGTTCCTGTGCCTCCTCAGGGCTTCAAACAGGAGCTCCTAGACCCTCGCTACCCTGAACAGGGTGTTCCCAACTTGGGCCCATCCCAGGCTGCCTTCCACTCAATGGCCATCAAGCAAGAGCCACGAGACTTCTGCTTTGACTCTGGTGAGGATTCAGAAATGTACCATTTTCCAATTTTTTTAGGGTATTCAGAATCTGTCAGGCAGGTTTGGCTTGCCCTCACCTAGACAGCTCTCATGAAGCCATGGAATGCTTTATTTGTGCTTGCACAGGCTTGTGACTTTTAGCAATGTTTAGTGAGGTGTACATGAACAAAAGCATACACACACACACACACACATATATACCTTGAACCTTTGCATGCAAAGATGGCTGGACTTCTTATGGTTGGAGATATTCATTTAAAGATATTCAAGCAAAGTGTCACGTGATAAGTTATATCATAAAAATGATGCAGTCAATCTGAAAAGCGGGAAAGGGGCGGAGTGTCCTGCTGAATCCTCAGGACACACAAGGACAGATGGAAAACTTAATTGTCATGGTCCAGTATCTTGACATGGTAGTTAATCCTATTTGGTGACTCAGTAGACTCATCGCTAATGCTGCATGTTTCTTTGGTGTGTTGATATGAGCTTTGCCAGTGCTACCAGATGCATGAGGTCAGACAGCTGGTCCATCTGTGTTTGTTTTAAATGGGCCAGAATTAATGTTGTTGATCATCGTGCCTTGTAGTGTTCCATCAAAAATCTGTTCATATGCCAAATCCTACTTTAAAGTTTATGTCCCTGCCTAAATCTCTGTATTTGAATCGGCATCAGGGAATAGTATATTAAAAGAAAAATGTAAAGTGTGAATGAATGCAATATTACTTTTTTTTTGTTGTTAAAGTATTGTTTTCCATGTGACATTTTACTTGTTATTTATCATATTTATATCAAATCTCTCTCCTTTTTTTTAATAGTCCCTTTTTTATTTTGTCTTGCAGAAGTGCCTAAATGTCAGTCTTCATTTGGGAGGGCATCAAGATTCTACCAAAACCATGAGAGTAAGTGACAACTCTGTTTATGCGTGTATTGCCTCAATGCAGCTTCATCACACAAAGGAATTTCCTCCTGTGTTAATCTAACACATGTCTTTGTCCCTTTGTCCTTACTAGACTTCTCATTTGACAGAGATCAGCAATTGTATTACGATGACACCTGCGTGGTTCCAGAGAGAATTGAAGGTAAGACTTCACAATAGATCACATGTACGTTTGACTTAAAGATTTCCCCATAGTGTTAAATTCCAAACCATTTTATGGATGTTGGTATGTGTCAAGTGCTCAGTCAGGAATGTTCACACTTTACCAGGGCAGTCTACTGAAAAGAGAGCTAGTATGGTGGTGTGAAATGAACAGTGTCCACATTAGATGCTTTTGTGTTTGGAATTTCTCGTCTACCTGCTCACACAGCTCTAGGCAAACTCTAATGCTTATAATTTTTGTTCCTGACAGGGAAGATTAAGCAAGAGTCCTCTGTATACCGTGATGGTCCACCGTATCAGCGCCGTGGGTCCCTTCAACTTTGGCAGTTTCTTGTCACGCTCCTGGATGATCCTGCAAATGGGCATTTTATTGCCTGGACAGGACGTGGAATGGAGTTCAAACTTATAGAGCCAGAGGAGGTCAGCTATTCTTGCATTCAGTCTCTGAAGTACTCTCTCCATTTCCAGTAGCCCACTGTATGTTCTTATGAATCAATGAAATAAAATTCCTTTTTTTTTTTCAGGTGGCCCGACGCTGGGGCATCCAAAAGAACAGACCAGCCATGAACTATGACAAGCTGAGTCGCTCCCTGCGTTACTATTATGAGAAAGGAATCATGCAGAAGGTAAAGGCAGGTCGCTCAAGTCATAAAAATAAAAAATAGGTTCAGTTGTTCACTGCCACGACAAGCTTTTCAGATAATCTAACATAATTTGGTTGTTTTTCTGTTTGCAGGTTGCTGGGGAGAGGTACGTGTACAAATTTGTTTGTGATCCAGAAGCCCTCTTTTCCATGGCCTTCCCAGACAACCAGAGGCCAAACCTTAAAGCAGATCCCGATGGCCTGCCCGGACTGGATGAGGACACGCTTCCATTGACGCACTATGATGATGTGGCTTCATACCTGTTAGATAGTGGGGAGCAGTGTGTTGCTGGGATGCCTTTCCCTGATGGTTATATGTACTGATCTATAACTCCGAGCCTGAACTGTTAAAACACATCTGTCCCTGTTGCCTCAACTCCTACTGAACTGCCCACTTTCAGATTAACCCTCCCAAACATATAAAAGAATGAGGCGATATCTGCAAGACACTTTCCTTCTGGCTTCAGCCCATGAAAAGGGTGTTGAGGAGGTGAGCAAGAACGTAAACCTTCCTCATGGCAAACGGTCAGGAAGAAATAGTTGAACTGGAGCAGAACGGTGCTTGAAAGACTGACAGATCTCACTGCAAGAATTGTAGCAATTCTGTTTTTGACAATCTGCTTTTTAAAAAAATCGGTAACAGATTAAGAAAAAAGATAAGAAAACCCTTAAATGCAGCACTATTTAATAGTTGCCTTTTTGGCCCAATTAATATTGTTACCTCCATACCACCTAGACAAAAAGTCAAAAGGGCTTTATTTTGCAAGGAGAAAAAAATGACCCATTTGTTTCTTCACACTTAAGACTCTTTAGAAAGCTGGCTTTTATACAACAATTTTTGTTTAACTAAATGTGGACAGCTTTAATTATGCTGAAGATTCCTACAGAACAAAGTTTTATTGTTTGTACCATTGGTTTGGTTCTGAATTCTTTGTCGAGTGTTGTTTTATATTAACTTTGTTTTGTGCTGGTTAACCCAAGAGTTGTTTATGTGAAGAATGTGAAGTTAAACCAGAGGCACTCTAAAGTATATCTAGTCAACTTCACAGGACTGTTAACCCTTTGTTAAATGTATTTCTGTATGACTATCGCTACTTATTTGTTTTTGCTCCCAAAATGCCAAATCTGAAATAGTTGATCTAGTAGATACAAGTTTCTTGCTTGACAACATTCTAAAGGGATGCACTAGTCAGAATTTTTTAATAAGGATTCTCATTCTGCAATGTAAGCAAAGGTCAAAACATATTTAGCCTCAAGTTATTTCTAGCTTACATTATTTTGTCACCATTCTAGATTTGAATGCACCAGGAAGGCACGAGTATCAGGGCCTTGCATGCAATAAGGTAAAACAAAACACATTTTCAAGTTGACAAAAGACCACTGCTTCCTTTTGCATGATATACTCAACGATCAGCTGTCCATTAACATATCGCTTTATGCTGGACAAAGAAGAATTTGTGGAGTTTTCTGCATTTGTATTCTCTCTCTTTTCTTTCTTTTTTGGAAAGATGAACTTATATATTTTTGCAAAGTCTGCATTTATTTGATTTTATTGTATAAGCTATATAGTTCTGCCTGTACCAGATACTCTATGTATGTTTTAAATGGATCCCTGTGTTGCAGTGATTGCACACCAGTAGTTACTGGGCACCCTTTCCTGGTGGGTTCGAGAACAGTGCCTTTAAATGAGAGGTGCAGCTTATAAATGAACAGTTTTCTCATTGAATGAGGGGCTTGTCTCAACCTCCACCACAGAAAGGTTGTCTGCACTTGTACAGACTGAACCTTGTCCCCTCACAATGTGTACCTTACACTGCTGAGTTTATAATCTGTACTGGGTACAATAAACTGTCCATTCTGCTTCACTTGCACTGTGCTGTTCCCTTGTTTATCTTACATATTTCACATTAGTTAACAGGCTGTGCTTGTACCTTGTGCCACAAAAGGTGATTTTTCAAGACAAATCTGAAATGTAGCAGTTTCATGATATACATACATGTATAACTAATGATACTGTGTGCATAACTTGTAATAAATTATTTTATTCTTTTTTGCATGTGGGAAACAAAGCACCCCCTAGATAGGCTTGTAGGTGATGGGCTGACAATTGCTTTCTTGCACTAAATCTGAAACTCTGTTCAGTATTGATCAGTCTCTATTCAGTTAAAGGCCTCTGGCTGTCCCAAGGGCTGCACTACCCTTTCATCAGCTGGTTAGCTAATGTGTGTCTGCTTGTAACTTCTGCTTAATTTTGTATGTATGGATAAGCAGCCTACATGAGAACATATGTTGCTTATGTCAAAACATGCACAGCCTCGGTTATTCATTCTAACACATTTATAACCTATATATTGGTTTGCGCACTGTTCTGCTTCCTAAAGCTTTACAAATTCATTTTCCTGCCAAAGATTACATATTTTAATTCAGTAATAATCTTTGCCTAGTCTAATCTATTTCTCCCTGCAGCTAAACCCGTATAAAATATAGTCATTTTATCTGCTTTGTGGAGTTTTCATTGTGGTTTTGTAACATGAGAGCATGCCATGCAACTGGTTGGCGTCTGCCTAATAATGTGGCCAAAATATGACTGTTTAATTAAACACACAGCATTTGACAAAAGCTAGACACTAAAGCATTTTCTCCTCAAAACAAGCCTTTTCATTTAGCTATCCTAATTTTATTATTTGCATTTACCACTGCTTTTCCAGTTCTATCCACGACCCTCTCAAAACAGACCTTTGACCCACTAGTTTTACACCACTGTTGATTATCTAAGTGCACTACCAACTACAGCTGCAACTTGCAGAAGCATTAATGTAATCATTAATGACTCCTCTGTCAATAGCTTGATTGGGCCTGATCCTTATCCTGAAACCCATTTAATTTTATGCTCACAAGATGACTACTGATATCAGTAATAACAAAAGGCCTAACACTGCATATGCAATTCTACTGTACTCCACATAGTCAGAATTAAAGGAACACCCCAAACCTTCTACATGGTAAAGTATTGATGAATGCAGCCAGTCTGAAAACAGAGCTGATACAGCTAAGGCTGATCTGATCACCATGGCAACACCTCTTACCCCATCTGCTCCTGGAAGCCACTTAACCTTTGAACCCACCTACTTTACTGTAAATAACTCTGCATTCAACACAATGATTTTATTTCATGCCTATTCCATGCTATATAACATACTAATGTAACAGGGATGAACACTAAGCAAATAATGCCTTCATGCAAAAAGTTAATGGGCAATTCCATCAACATATATGTTTTGCACTGTGGTCGGGTAATGAGTGTTTTAGCGAAGTATTGATTTCACTTTGCTGTTGCAAACCCAACAGCTAATGCATACCATTTGCTTAGAGCATATTTTTTAGTACAATGGAGCAAGACAGAACTAGAAATGGGATGTGACATTACCCAAATCACCATTCCCTGATGTTTATTTTTCCTCTTAAGCAGCTGTCCTTCTGCTGAAACAGATAGATTAAGACATAAAATGGAATTATATGGTCCAATAATAAATTACACTTTACTTTCTGTAAGCATTTGCACTTATAGCTTCAGCTTTGTAGGTTTAAGTCAAAACATGTATCGTGTAATTTCCATTTATCTATTTATTTACTAGGATTTCGTTTATTTATGACCGCTTTCCTTATTGTTCTGTAATAGCAAGTTATGTATCGTGCTATATGTTCCATCTAGTGGTCATACTAGTAACTACACTTACAAACCACTGACCACCGGTGGGAACTGGACAATTTCTTTGGTAATTATATTTAGCGACATCCTAAACTCTTCAGATATTAACTAACAACATTAGAGTCAGCTGACAGAGAAACATATAAAGTAAGAATATTAATAGTTCGCTAATATAGAGGTTAGCTGTAATAAAGCTAATGATTTAGTGTTCGTTTGAGACCTGTTTAAACGGACTGCTTGTAACGGTCAGTCGATGACGCTAAATACCTATATTTCTAAAATCCACTTATCTCCAATAATAGTTTTGCATACTTAAGTTTTGAACATACTACTCGTTTCGCATTCCGCATATATACAGTGTATGATGAAAGTAGGTGATTTTAGGCGCAGGGTTATATACTGTTGGATTATAAAGTCAAGTAGGTATAGCCACGCCTTTCCCACCAATTACCAATTACTTTATGCTTAACCTGAGGTGTGGGTAAAATCAAATCACTTGACGAATTAAACGTTCTTTGAGAGTATTGTATGTAAATATGTGGTTACCAGTCGTGGTACCGTACGTGTTTGAGCCATATTCAAACCTACACGGGAATCGTTCTGCAAGAGAGATGTGTCAGATGATTCCCGTTGACCAACTTGTGTATCGCGCAATGAACGAAACGGGTGGTAAGTTATGTCTAGTCAAAGCCAGTAAATTAAAACTTTCAGGGTGGTCAGTCGTAGCCTGTCATACGTGTTCGTTTGTTCAAGACAAAAGTCATTTAAAATCGTAATGGTATGGACCTAAAATAAAGTCATGTCAGAAATAGTGATGTTTTAACCTGGTGACAAATAACATGCATGTTTTACGTGAGGCTGTTTATTGGGAAATAGATATTTTACACACAAGTTGTAGTGTCCTTTCTCTTGAAATACAGAATTTGACAGCAGATTAAGGAAGCTTAGTTTGTCTTACATATTCAGACAATGTGCAGAGGTTAGACAGGAACCTATAAATGCATTTATAAAGGGTTTGCGTCATTGAGCCTTGTTCCATCAACATTAATGTTTCTGTGTTTGTGGTCTTTTTTTCTTAGCTTTCGTGAATTTCTTGCACATCACCCAAGGCTTTCGCAATGGTCCACCGTATGCTGAGGATGGAAAGAAATTAATGTTGAACAGGTGAACACCTTGTTAAACTATTAACTGCTGTACATCTTTCTAAACTAAATAATATATGTAACCCATCTCATTTAGGGTTACTAATATTAGTTAATTAGATTAAACTCAGCTGCTTTCAACATAAGTGTCCATGTGTTGTCATGTGGGTGACCATATGATTTTATACATTTCAGCTTTATGCATGTGTATTTTGTGCAAAATCTTTTCATTTTAACTCTCTTGTTACTCTGACTGGAGCAATTGTGCATCTTATAGGTCATTATTCAACCTTGTCCAGGTCAACTATTGTCTGGAGCTCACAGATCGAAAGTTGCTTGGATGGTACCTCTCCTTACCAGCGGAAGACAGAACACTTATACAGCGTAAGGACTCAACTAATCAAATGGCCATTAGAAATGTATGGGTAACAAGTTTAAAGCTGCAAGTCGTAATTTTTTATTTGGGTTAAAAATGAACAAAAAACTGTTAACTAGCAAGTACATAACAGATTAGTGTTTAAAGCGGTATTTTTACTTTACCTGATTTGGTACATTTATACTAATGATTTATAATTTGAGCTGATACAGTGACACAGGAAATCATTCAATCGTTTGTGTTAATGTCATGTCTGTAAACAAAAATAAGTCATGGCTATGTTGTTTGTGAGGATGGTTAAGTGTGTGTAGCTTGTTCTTTGGTTCCCTGGAATTCAAACTTGTCATCCACCTTAAAAAATATCTCCAAATAACTTGCAGTTTTATAATTTAAACAGAGAGGCAAGATTTAAACGTTTCAGTCTTAAACCTTTTAACTATTTACAAGGTGAATTGTGCTTTCTCATCTACAGAAGAGGGAGGGCTTCTGTCGTTTACACAGAGACACCCAGCACTAGAAGTAGTCGGAAAGTTTGTTTATTTGAAACGTGAGTCCAGCTAGTAAAATGTCACTGATACTTGATCATGAGTGGATGTTTCGTTGTTGCATACCAAATACATTCATTATCTGTGTGTGCGTGTGTTTAGAACAATTCAGAGGAAACTACAGTGCCCATCCAACAAATATGTCTTCAAACCACAGGTAGGATCTTAATTTTAATAAATTAATTTTCTTTAACATTTGTATTGACAATTATTTTAATGGTTCTCATTATAAAATTTATCTAATGCTCTGTATCTAATGTAACGTCTTAGGTCAAGGTATCCAACATTTTATGGTGCGTCTCTGTGTCAAAACTGTGGGAAGAGTATTCAGTTTGGCACTAAGAGGTGTCGTCATTGTGGCGTACATATTCCGAGTTCAGAGGGTGAAGTCTACATGTCAGGTGAGAAGTGTTGTAAACTCCTGTCAGTCTTTCAAAACCTTGTTAGTCACATATATGCTGATTTATTTTTTCCTTGTTTAGAAAATCAGAATGACCTTGAGCTCCTACCAAGTAACATAAGGGAAGAACTGAATGTCGTAACTGCTAAAAAAGAGGTTAGACAGCAGAGGTATAGCAGCCCTGCTAATGGAGCTTATAGTGCACAGGCCCAGTGCTTGTCTCAAATGTGGGAGGATGTAGAGCAAACGGAGGATGTCACACACTTCAAGGACCCAACAGCTCAGGCAAACTTCTCTCTTGATATGGAGCTGGATATGCAGGCTCACAGAATTGACACCATCCAAAATGACCAATCGTATATGGAATTGGAAGGTGGGGCAAATTTCTGTGATATGAATCAGGAAACCCTGTCAGAATACTACAGGTTCAGTAGAAACGGCTTAAACAACACTGAAATGAGTGATGGCAGCCAAAGTATGGAGGCAGACTACAATGACTCCATCATGGCCACAAAAGGCAGTACAGAATTGTCTGATGAACCCTTGGAAACCACCATGGCCAGTGCTGCAAACTCTGCAGATTCTTTCTCTTGTCCCAGCAAATCATTGGAGTTGGCTAATGATTCAGGAGACCATCCTGAGTACCTACAAAATGAGGAAGACCCTAGATATGAGCAACAGATCAGTGAGAATTTTAGAGTGATTAATGTGGGGTCTTCGCTCAAATCCATTTCAAGTGTACAGTGTGGCGTTCCTTTCTTTGTCAACCAAACAGTAGATGCCTGTGGTGATTTCAGAGCTTGTTTTACATCTACACGTGCAACACAGGTTTGTCAGGTCTCCAGGATGAAAGCCTGCAAAAGTGTTGCCACTGATACAGACTCGCTACCTGTCAGCATTAAGAAAGCTACACAAATCATGCAACAGTCCACATCTGATAAGAGCACAATTACTGAGGTCTACATGGCTGACTTGGATGTTCTCACAGAGGTATCATATTCTTTTCATAAGCCATATGGTTAGGGTTTGTAATAAGCGCTGTATGATGAGGATCTGTCTCTTAGGAATTCAGGAAGCTAAAGGAAGTAGAGAAGGAACTGAAATGGCTGAAAGATAAAAAGTCAAGGTAATGCCATTAACAAATAACTCTTTCCAAAATCCTTTCTTTATAGATGATATTTAATGATTTTACTTACAATTTATTTTTGCTCTGTTAAATTGGAGGGGGTATATTGTGAATATAGTCAGATAAAAAGTCATAGGCACTGCGCTTTTCATCTGCCTTGACAATATGCTTCAGTCACGAACATATTCATTCCAAGAGGCCGTGAACATGTGTTGTGAATAGAGTTAAAAGATTGTTCTCAATTAGTATATTTTTGGTTTCCAGTGATGCATTAAACATCCTGAGATTTGAATTAGGCTGTGTTGAGAATTTCACTTTGAACTATGAAGTGCTCCCCAGAGCAAGACCATTTTGTTACACAGGACACAGTTAAAAAGACCCCGTGCCTCAGATTCACACAAAGCAGGCTTAGGTTTGAAAGATTTACACGTTTTAATGTTTTTTTGAGTTCTATCCCACAGATGTAGGGATAGAATCCAGGCAGGTTGATGAAAATGATTCTGCCAGATTTCTATCTCCCTGTGAAATGAGACTGTCTATAGAATTAAACGTTTATTAAACAAATAACATTGCTGGTGTAAATTTGTCAAATGTCTGTCCAGAAGCCTCTAGTTGAGTAAGATGTTTTCACAGGCCCAATCCCGGTGATGAACGCTGTGGAAAAGTTGGTGGGTGTGACTGTGCCCAGAGGGTTAGACGGGCAGAGCTGCGTCTTCTTACTCTTCAGTTTGTCATGTGCCAACAGCACTGCTGGAGACGCTACTTCACCTCCACACTGGGTGAAAGTGCTCATCAGGGGTAAGAGACAGCTCACAGGAGCAGGAAGAGCCTTTAAAATGTTTAAAGTGATGTGTGTAATTTCTGCACCACTAGTGTCACCTGTCAGAGAGATGCAAACAGGCATGGAGTAAAAAACGTGAGAATGCAGGTGGGTTTGAGGGTGGTGTTCGGCCTGTTCAAAATTAAATGCATTTGGCCAAAATCTCATGCAGTAAAAGATCTATTTAAGACAATATTGGCTGATTAGATGGTAATGCTAAGCTAACCTGCAAACTGTTCTCTTTCTCTTCACTGTTACTACATCTAAGACATCGAATACATAAAATGGTACTCTTAGAGACGTAGTATTTAAAAAGTAAAGGAAACATTGAACTTATTGAAAGAACCAGTTCTTTATTTACCTCAGTAAGATTACCGATCACGATCAGTCTGACCACCCCTCCTAAAAAAAC
>JAZGTJ010012217.1:0-16068 GCA_036877575.1 Botia almorhae
AAAAAAAGCATATTGGATGTATAACATTTTCTACATGCTATTGTATTTTGCCACGGAGACTGAGACGTGGTTGCGTCATCAGCGGGCTAATGAAATTTCCCGGCAAACTTTATAGCTGTTGTTCCTCAGCAGTACACAAAACACACGTTAATAATTACACAGAACGACAGTAGAACACAATAGAATCTCAATATAATTAATGTTCAAGATTAATACAATTTATGAATACAATTATTGTAGCTACGATTTTGTACGATTACAAAGTTTAGGGCACGTCATTACAGTAAAGCAGCATATTCGTGAATATACAGTATTCCTTTCGATTATTCTGCAACAGGCCAGTAGGGGGCAGATTGCGATTGTTGTTTGTACCGAGACTCGCAGTTTGTGCTCATAGGGCTGCAGTGACATCAGCGTTCCTGGTTGAACCCGCCTCTAGAGGTCAGCTATGTGGATACAGAAGTCTAAAAAGTAAAAAGAAAAATTAACGTGTTAGGTTCAGTCGTCCTCTGGCACGGCAGTGAGTGATTACCACCACCCTTGAAAAGCTTACATTAAAGAAAAAGCTGTACCCCTAAACATGCCCCTGCATAATTGATTGTTTCCGTCTCCACATGCACCTGTCAATTATCTAATTGAAGCACCGAGGGGGGGCGAGAGGATACATCTGTATCCCACTGCTCACCTAGACCAACCAGAGAGCAGATCTTGTTTTCACACTCTTCTTAACACTTGAGGGCAGGTGGGCAAGCGCAAACTATGACATTTGATTCGCAGCCTTTTGTGGAAGTGTAGGTCATTTTAAAAACTCGAAATGCAAAGCGGCAACCTGTTGCTGGATGATTGACAGCTGATAGCAACCTTTCAAGAAGTACTTTGGCAGCATGATGTCATCAGATGCTGATAAACGTACCATAGTATTTAAACAGTTAACCGTACAGTTAACCTAAAGCATAGTAATACCATTATAATGTAGTAGTGTTTTGATGCTAGCGCTTTATTTTCCTGTCTTTCATGTACAATTACACATCTGGCAGGTGCTTTTATACAGAGCGACTTATCGTGGATTCCAGTGTGTTCCCTGGGGAAAAAAAACACACAACATTTGCACTGCTAACGCAATGCCCAACCAACTGAGCTACAGGAACACATACTAAAGTATATGGAAGTACATACTTACTGTGTAACTGTAATTATTAGGTATCAACCCTGAACCCTAACCTCATATTAAGCACATATGTTTACACGTTTTTTTGCTGGGTATTTACGCTGTAAGTGTATATTTTTCAGTAAATAAAGTGCAGGCGTTTTGATTTGTATTTTATTGTCTTGAAACATTTGAATTTGACTGAAACTGTTTCGGAGTCTCTCATGTACAGTAAAACAAAAACCTTTACAAACCTTGCAGGCTAAGCATGAAATAATTTGGCAGCTGAGAGAGAAGCAAGGAGAGGTTATGAGTCCCCTGTAGGATGCTGGTGTTTGATTATGACCTCACTTCCACCCCTTTGTGATCAATGAGCCTCTTCGTGCATATCGACTCGCCTAAATGGAACGTTACCCCCGGCTTTTACTCTCACTGGAACGGTGCTTAGCTGCTTTTAATTACATAGGTGAACAAACCTGGATTAATATAGAAAGAATTAACACACCCTCTAAATTATTATTTAAACCAATCAAAGGAGAACACACAAATTAGCGTAAATGACGTTTATTGAACAGTAGACTGGATGAATTAAAAGCGAGAGCAATTGTTCTCACCCAGCCTCAGAACAGAATTAAATCTGTACCTTAATTGGTAGAGTATTGTGTTAGCGGCGCAAAAGGTTGTGGGTTCGATTCCCAGGAAACATACTTAGTGATCAAATGTATATCCTGAATGCACTTTAAAACCAAATGCATAAATGTACTATGATATGCACCGATTAGCAAATAAGATTTGTCTAATGCAGAGACCCTTGTTCCTGAAGGGCCAGTGTCCTGCAGAGTTTAGCTCCAACCCTTACCAAACACCTAACCAGCTAATTAAGATAACTAGAAGGCTTCAGGTTGGTGAATTTTATAAGAATTGGAGCTAAACTCTGCAGGATACTGGCCCTCCAGTAACAAGGTTTTTCATCCCTGGTCTAATGTCTTCAAAATATTTGTCAGGGGCAGACAAGCTCACTACATATGCTAATGCAGAACTATGTATATATAGTTCTGTAGTAGTTCTATAGCAAACCAATGGATCAGCATTGACAACAGAATACCATAGGGTAAAGACATGGCAAGACTGGTTGTGATATGCTCTACAGCCCCTCCCCACCCACTCGCATTGTGTCTGTATCTCTGAATCTTATCCACAGGGATAGCACTGCTCAGCTTCAGTTCATGTGGATGGTGCCCCATAAATTTCATTAGCCCATTCTCCTGTAGGGTGTCAACAACATTGATGTACTCATCGAGCTGTTGGTAGAGATGGAGTTGAAGGCGGGAGGGGTTTAACCACTGTCTCATCACCATGGTGAGCCACCGGACATGTCTGCTTCATCATCATCATCTTGGGATTGTGTGAATCATTCATCTGAGAGACAGGGAATGAGGAGTCCAGGAATGACCCTCAAGTATATTCAGGAGCCTGGCGGCCTTTCTTTAGTCGCATACACGACGAGAAAAATGAATGACAGTTCTATCTTCTTCTGTGACAGTATCGGATGCCTTAAGCTGTGTTTAATTATGATGGAGACGGAACTTGGGTGCTTTGAATGTGACATCAGAGATGATGAAATGGGCTGGTGAGAGAGGGGGGGAGTCAATCTTACTGTGCACTGAGATTGACTTTGTGAGGTCACAGTATACAAGCATCTATTAAGAAGGATTAATCACTGGATGTGACAAAGTTTGCCAACAACATGGCATCAAGTCTATGAAAGTCATTCAGAGTTTGAGAATTAATAGCAAATAAACTAGGCATGCACAAGCAGAACTGTATATTACATTTTGGGGTTTTTTTGTTAGTGAAATTATTAGTACTTATTACTTTAAGATGGACTAAATACTTTTCTTATTTGCATGTTTATGCATTTGGAAGATGCTTTCATCCAAAGCGACTTCAGTGCTTTCAAGGCACATTGTTTTTAACAGCATGTGTGTTTCCTGAGAATCGAACCCACAACCTTTGCGCCGCTAACGCAACACCCTCTCAGTTGAGCTACGGGAACATTTTTGGCCCCAATAAGATACAGTGTTTACACAAGACTAGGATTTATAGAACATTAGAAGAATCACCACATTATAAATATACTGGTTCCTCACAGCCTGGCCTTCAGAAATATGATAGGTATGTTCCTGCCACTATTTATCTATTTGAAAATCATGGCCAGCAGTGAGATAACAGCAGGCAGAATGAATGCTTGTTTGAGAAGTATGATTTGTTTGTAGGTGACAGAAAGATCAGGTTATTTATTCTTCCTGAACCCCTGTCACAGAATTTGGATCAATCCCCGCCCATGCTAATACCACTATGAGGATAGAATCCCCACTACAAAAGCAGTAAGATAACAAAACCCTGACTAGAATTAAAATGACTTCTGTTGTCTGTTATTTTTGCAGGTCAGACTCAATACAGAGCCGTTCTAAAGAGGCAGTTGGACATCCTGCTGTCCGCTTTAATGCATCTGATAGCTTCTCTTCTCTTGCAGGAAAAGGGCACCTGTTTGCCACAATAGGCTATTGCTCTTCTCCGTCGCTGGACTCTCAGTTACCGCTGTTGAAAAGTTCAATGTGTCTTGTACTTACAATTGTTTTGAAGGGCTTGAGAGGCTGGTGTTATTTCACCACAAACATATCAGAGATACCAGAACACACACTTAGCCAAAATTGAATAGCTTCATTTACTCCACCTGTTTCAGCTTTTATGAGGATTACCGAAAGCTTTCTAGGCTTATTGTGGACGATAGGAAGTCTGTCTGCCCGCAACAGTCTACACGAAGGTCTTATTTTGGTAATGGCTGGTTTAGAATAGAAGCTAATTTCTGTTTCCTAGAAAAGGGACAAATTGATGGCTTCGCAACCCAAAGTGTAGGTGCAGTTGTCTGATTACAAATGCTGTCGCTGTGCATTCAGTCCCCTGGAGAGGAAAAATACCTGTTTACTTTGGTTAACCGCTAATAAAGTCTACGCTTCTGACTGACACTTGAGGCTAAACGAGTAGGCCTTGAGTAAAGCTGTACGCAAGATAAAAGAAAAAGGCTTTGTAGCAGTACAGGAGCTGGTTTTAAGTGGACAAAAATTATAAAATACACACAGCCAAAAAATACAAAAATATGGCCCTTGAGAGGCAAAGCGTGGTTTTAGGTGTGCTAACAGATGGATGACTTTTTGTTTATGCTCATTTTCTTTTCTTGAAGATATCACCCACGATGTTTAATTTTTTGGGAAGAGTCTGGCATGTGTAAACACAAAATAGAACTGCTAATATGATTTTTAGAGTCTCAACAGTTTTTCTCTTCTGCATATAAAATTGAGTGCCGTGTTTTGATGTCTTTCCTATTGAAACAGAAAGTATGGATGTCGCATAAAATATCAGGCTTTTTATAATGTAATCCACGAAAATCTAGTGTTTTTTGTGCTCCCCTCCCTTCACAAACTCCTTTAACTAAACTCAAATGAACTAATGTCACCTTATTGCATATTTAGTCATGTGATGTTTGAGCGAATGGCAGTTTTGTTAAATGAACAAGGTCTTTAGTTTTATGGCTTCAGAACACTGGGCTTTCTGTGGCTGGGTGCTGGGAGAGCGCCAGAGCATTTACCCAGCTGTCTTTCTGAGACAGGAGAGGAATCTATACTTCTGGCTAACATATACACAACAGCACAGCAGCGCATTCAGTCCCAAGAGATTGGCTGATTCATAACCAATGAATACTTTCCATGCTTGCTCAGGTTACTGCACTTCTGTGACCACTGAACAAGTGATGGCTGAGCCCACATGGTATTGACAGTTTTTTTTCATTTGCTGATTGCAGAGAAAATGATTGGTGCTTGGTGGAATAAGTTACATTATAGCAAACTATGTTAGGCAGAACCGACTGAACTACAATCCTATTGGCAGCTACAAGTATTTTCAAATGACCCAAAATTAATTCTGAGGCAAATATGCAGGGGATGGGATACATACATAGGCGTTTAAATTCTGCCGAGCTATGCGCTGAATCTGTGGGTGTCCATTCCATGCATGACAAAAACAAAGGCTGACAGAACTAAGCCCAGAAGTCTGCTCAAAGCATGTTCATGTATGCGTATGTTTGTCTCTGAGTCCATGAAGCAGTGTTTGCAGTCATAGTAAAGCTATCTACTCTGTCCGCCCAGGAGACATTCCTCAGCAGGCGCTGATGTCAACCTCAACAAAATATGACATTCCTGGTTGTGCAGATTGGGTGAGATGTTCACCGAAGGCTCTCCAACACCAGCTCTCCCAGCCAGGATCTGTTCCCTCAATCAATGAGAATAGTGTTCTACAGAGAGAGACAAAGATAAACAAGTCATCTTCACCTCACTGAGATGGGCTGTGCTTCGGAGGTGCTGGCAAATGCTTTTATGACTGCAAGCATCATAATGCAGTCTCAAAACAGCCGCCCTTACACCGAACTCTGTCACTGATTTCCAACTCCACAGATTCGTTTCAGTAAAACGTGTCACCTCTCTTTCGTCCAATTCATTTGTCATCCGAGGCGTATTTGTACCTCCCGTACATCTTGTCTGCTGCATGTGCCTGGTGCTGGAATATTGTCAAAATACAGGGATCGTTTTATGGCGAACACTTAGCGGCTTAATGCGTTTCTGCATTTCGCCCCAATGCATCAACGCTGATTGATAGCTGCACCACCGTTATGAACACCCGGCTCTTGGTATTAACGCATCACCTGTTGCGCTCCGGTTTGCAAGTTCTGTTTGAAATTATTGTGTGATAATGAAGTGCGAATGTTCTCAGTTCTGGCATCCGAGTAAACTGCCTCGATGTAACAACCTTTCTGTAGGCGAATAATCTCCTTGGCCCCTCATAGCCGAGTTCATAAATCTATTGTAGGCACAATGAAGAGCAAAAAACCAAAAAGCCTGTCAGCAGATTCTCTCTTAGCATAGTTGATAACTGCAATTTCATGGTGACCTCCAGCTCCTTATTCTATGTCGGTTTATTTTATACAGAAATATTTGTGTAGCACGGATGGTAAGACGGGAGATCGTATTCATCATCCCAGGAACAGACGCACGCTGCATCTGTTAACCGCCACATGGCTTGTCTCAATCTCTCTTAACATAAACCTACGTAGCCGGTAAAGGAAACACGAGGACTTAAACAGTAGATTTAACGATCACATTCTGTTGCTTTGGGTTGAGTGCCAGGAGAGTATGGAGACGGAATGACAACACAACTGTTCCTTTAATTGCTTTATATAGAGCATGATATCCATGCCAATCACAGCACTGGCATATAGTATAAAACTGAGACATCGCCTCTGTGTTATAACCAATAGATGTGGAACAGTATGACATTTCAGTAATGAGAATGTTAAAGCATTGCCTTGATTAAGCTTAGACACAAGATTTGAGGTTAAAAGTTTCATTACCGTTGGATATTAAATCTGCTGTCTGTTCTTCTGCTGCCTTTTGACAAAGCGAGTATATGTCCTCACATTGAACTGATGTGAGCTTATAGTGGCTGTGCATTTGTACTTTTCAGCACACTTGCTAGACAGCCCTCCTCTCCTTCAAGATGTTGCCAGATGTTTCTCATTTGAAGACGTCTAATGAACGGTCGCCTGTTGACGGCATATCTGTTTATTGGAGACCTGGTAAACGTAGGCCCATAGGAATCTGCATTATTTTGATAGTTATACAGAGTTGCTACAGGCAGCAGTAATTTTTAAAAAAACACTTCAGTAGGAAATGTCGCAGCTGATCAGAATGAAATACTCCAGAGATCTGTGTAATAGGTCGAAATATTTACTACACAAGCACGCAACGGACGAGGGTTTTAGGAAACTCTTGTCTGCCATTAAATTATGCAGAAATCCGCATTCCGCGGGTTCTCGTCCGGTGCGGGCCCAGGCATAAGTCACGAATTCAGCAGAGCATCTCGCCGCCTTATTCTCCACACCAGCCCTCAGGAGTTCAGTGTGAAGCTCTATTGGATTGACAGGCTGCGTGTTTGGTGCGCGTTTGAGACAAAAGGTCACAGAGCTTGACATCTATTCTCATTATCCAGCAACGTAAATCGACTCCGGGACTAAATGTCAAGAAAACGTGGATTAGATCTCGCTGAGATAAAGGGTCGTGTAGGAACTCGCAAGTCTAGATCTATTAAAGCCACGTGCGTAAAAGGCAGTTTTGTTTCCCCCTTGTGCGCGGAATTTATCTTGTTATCAGATGCATATCTCCGAACAACAATTACGCGCGGTTTAGCGTAAATCTAGCTGTCAGTCCCATTGAGATTTGTTCTCACTTAGCCGAGCTACAGTCTTGCTGATTCATAGGCTATCCTACAGGGGTGCTGACACACAGGCTATTGAACACCTGCATTACTGACTCAAGGTTTAGAAAATACATTAAATTTTAAATACATCATTAACTTGCAAGGTCTGTCGCTTTGTTATTTGTTGTTATGGACAGTGATGAATCATTTCCGCTGCGCACGTGAGAGTGAGTTTTTTTTTGTTATTGGAGTCTAGTGCACACTAACTATTTCAAGGGGCGATTTTACCGAGAGCCGCAAACGTGGCAAGAGTTTCTTTGATCAAATGGTGTCGCGCGAATCTTTTCATATGTTCTTTTGGAGAGTCCTGTAAATTAAACAGCACCCACCCGCTGCATCTCTCATCGCCAAAGCTGACAACCTGTTTCCTGAAAAATGAATATCCACCGACACTCATGTGATTCATTTAGGCAAGTTGTTATTCATCTGTGATGATTCTGCTGAGGCAGGGCTGAGTAAAATTTGCAGATCGTTCAGAAGTCCGTGTGGAGCATGGGAAGATGCGATTCATAAATTACTCACTGACAGCGAACTGAGAGTACTTATGTCTAATGCAAATGATCTGAGCGCATTATGGGTATGTAGCTACACCTGAGGAGAAGCACGGGGGATGCTCGGCTCAAACGCAACATGATGTCCACGGCGGCGAGAAAGAGAGTAGGCTGCCTTGTGAGGCGGTTGTTTGGGTGCTGTTTGACTGTCTAACTTCGTGGTGTACACATTTTGATCGTTTGTGAAGATTTTTCCCAAAGCCTGCGCCATGCGTTGCCCAGTACGGCAAACGTGCGCGTAGAGAAAAGCGCAGCGTAAAGGAGCGGAGCAGTTCAGTGCAGGTCCTGTTAGCGGAGGCAAGGAGGGAAGAGATCCATCGTTTGAAACCTTTGTAAATATACTTATTTCAGGAAATAGGAGGAAAAGTGAAAGAAACAGCGCTAAAGAGGACCGATCACCGATGTTTGACTAAATTTGTCATCGGAAAGGATATCGGTTTCATTTATTTCTCACTGGGATGCGGATATTTTCCCGTCTATTCCCGTCAGCGTGCGTTGGCCCCGAATCGCCTGTGTCATACGGATATATACTAAGAAAATTAAGATGAAGTGGCCTTGCAAAGTAGTTTTTGGCGCAAAGGTTTAATTTTAGTTTTCTTTATTAGCGTTCAACAGCATTGCACCGGGCACGAGGGAACGAGGGGAATCGATAGGGCACGCGCGCAGCGCTTTGAAACAACACCTGACCGTCCTAAATAAAACACTAACAGAAGAAACAACATCTCTGATTTTTGTTATAAAGAATACGCGGAGACACTGAAAACGACGAGCAACGATACACGGGTAAGCTGATTCGCAACACTGCTTCATGCAGTTGCGGTCTTTTCTGCATATAGTTTATTGAACGTGATGGGTTAAAATATGGCACGACGTGAGAGTTTAATGCTCTGACGGATTTAATTCTGTTTCTGTGGACACAGCCCGCATCATTGATACTGAACAGATAGAAGCAACCTGCCAAATCGGCTATAAATACGCTAAACTTACCCTGCCAATAAATGTCAGTTTGTCCCATTTTAATCATTTAGTAGCCATATGCCACGTATGATTTTAAAAGTAACTTAGCGCGTTTTTTTGTTTAATGTTTTGCATAAGTCCAAGCAACAATTGATAGTCAGGGATGAGTACACGATTTGCATGACAATTACACCATCCTTTGAAATAAATTATTATTGAAGTGATGCTTCTTCATTCAGTGTTGTGCTAATGCGCATGTGTTTCCAGGTCTATGAAAAATAGATGAGAGTTAAGATTTATTCATTTATATTCCCAGTGGAGCAGCTACATTTTACAAAGAAACGTAATAATTGTGCTTTATAGTGGGTCCGAATAGGATATTGAACTATTTGAAGCCAACCAAACATAGCCACTTTGTATACCAGTTAAATAGGTAGTGAATGGGTAGCATTCGTGGAGGCATAGGCACGTTAAGGTGATGCAACGTGTGAGTCTTTGCAGTATCTGTTTCTGCTCTCACGCAGAATGCTATCATTGTTTAATAAATGATTAGGAATAATTTGTTGGTAATACTGAAATAGCCCAAAACTTATTTGTGATCTTCGTCAGTCTTTAACGAGTTTGTTCGGGAATTTTGGCTACAGATGCAGGTTGAATGCGGGTCGTCTTTGCACCCTCTAGTGGTTAATGGTGAGCGAGTCTGTGTTGAGAGAGAGAGAGAGAAATAGAGAGAGGTCTGTTTTCATGTCACAGTTATTATTTGTTCACAATGTGAGTCACAGCTTATTCATGCCAAACTGAAAAACAAAATGTGACAAAAGCGCTGTAATTCGTATGCAACGTCGTAATGTTTTGACGGGTTAGTGCTAATGTGGCGTTATTATGGGTGAATTTTGTAAGTCACAAGACATCGCGTATTCACGACGGGACGTTAGCCCCATTTGAACTGTTTTATTAACTAGAAGCACCTGGATGTTGTTGAAGGTTAATTATCGTCACATGATTTCCTCAGTATAAGGAGACAGTAACAGGTCTTTAATGAAGTTTTGCTTCCTCAGAGTTGGCAGGTTCGACCTTTATTTTCAGTGTCGTTGTGACGAATCTTTCTGCGCTTTGGTGAAACTTAATTTCACCCCCCCGGGTCAGTGTTGATGATGCACTCACGGTCACCTTTAATGAGTCTTCGCATTGCAAGATATGAATAGTTGGCGCCATCTTCGCAAACAGTGTTACAGTCCTTTGCTTTGTAATCAGCCATAAAAAACAGTCAGTGCAATTTAATGTGAACGTGGCTTAGCGTCTATGGTAATCCAAATAACTAGTTACCTGTCGAGTTCTGTGTGTAAAACAAAGAGCGACAATTTCCTGTTCTGAAATGGTCTTTCTTAAATATGTTTATGTATTTACTTATTCTAACATTGTAGTCTTTTCCCACTGGCCAATTGAATAAACTCTAACAAGAAATGATGGTAATAAAATTCACAAATGTCTTTAAAGGTTAGTTTACCCCAAAATGCAATAATCCGGGAAGCTTCAGCGAGATGAGATCAGAGAAAGGCACAACGGTGAGTAAATGAAATTATAATTTTTGGGTGAACTAACCTTTTAAGAAGCCATTAACACGTTTTTTTAGTAATTTTATTTATATTTTATTATTTTATGCTGCTGTTGAAATTAATTTAGCATTGTTTGCTGTGTAAAAATACCTAATACAACATTGGCAGCCTGTTAACTGGTAAACCTGTTTGTAAACAGTCATTTTTGCTATTCCGTTTGGTGCCACTAATGGCACGTAAACAGTACATCAGGTTTAAATATGCAAAGAAGTTTGTTCTGGTTATGTTATTGTAATTCACTGACATCACCAGCATGCAGTTATGGCTAACGGTTGCTAAGGCAAGTGCTTCTTGGACTGGTACCACTGCATTTGCATTTTTCACAGAAAGCTCTGTCACCATAGACTGAATCTGCACAGCAACTGAACAAACAAGATTAAAAGGGCGCGCAAAGACCCGTAGAAGTTTGGAGACTCTGTGCGTATAGTACATAGGTATATGCACCTGACAGAGAGCAGAGAAAGATGAATGATTTCATTGGAGGCTTGATCACTTGATGGATAGGTCACGGAGAAGCACAACTCTGTGTTGTAGTGAAGGTTAACCAACATTGGTGTGATGATTTGTCAGTATCCATGAAAGCAGCCTCTGCAGAATTGAGACAAGGGCATCATTCAGCAATGTCTGTGCGGAGGCCCCTACAGGACATTTGTGGAATACCCGAGAGACCAACTCTTCACAAATTCAACACAGCCCATTTTTCTAGCTATTAAAAAACACTTTTGAACTATAACAAGCTTGGGGGAGAAAACATGCTAAAAAATTGTGATTTTGTGCATTTTCAACAGATTGATTTGCAAACTCTAAAAAACAATACTTCAGTCCGGGTAAGTTGTGTAGTGTAAACAAGCATATAGCATAAACAAGCATGCAAAATCATGTAATTATAATGGCATATAGACTTTGGTTGTATATTTTGAGCATCGTGCATTTAAGCCTATTGTGGAGTCCATGCACCAGTCAATGAGTAGAATGTAACATCAGAGAGCATGCGATTTCCATATCCTCTGTGTCTAGTATTGATTACTGACCACTACTATGGTCAGTAGCATTTAAGTGAATTTATCAGACCTCTCTCCCCCCTCCAGTCCAGTCCAGAATATCAGTTCAGTCAGTATATCATGGTTAATAATTATTGGCAAAAATCAGGTTAGTCCCGGTGCACTGCTGGAAATCCCACCTACTATATTCATTTTCTGCAGTCTTGCACAAAATGTAATCCACTGCTGTTTATGTTGCTGTATTATTGTGTGGTGTGGCTTTTGTACTTGTCTTATTGTATAGGGGTTTCATAGTATGGCGCAGTGGGTTTGGCTGTTTAAATATCAGCATATAAGGCTGAGTTTGATTTATGCTAATTGATTTGCCTAGATGGTATTTGCAGACATTTGATTTCAGTAGTTTGGCTGTTGTGCAGATTCTGAATGTCATCCACCCTCTGAAAATGCCCCTTTCATGTTGCCCTGGAAGTGTCAGTTGTCAGAACTGTCTCCAGTTCAGTTTCCTTTCAAGACCATTCGAGGTCACCCAGAGTTGTTTTCCTGCACTTTTCTGGAGCTTTTCATCAACTTCGGGGACTGTTTTTATTGCATCACCTTTCCACTGTGTTTTTAAAAGTGCTACCTTTCTCATCTAGTTCGTGCATAACAGTCGTTACCATGACAGCAGTTACCACTTCGTGTCACTTTTGTGATAAGAGGGAATGGCATGTGTTTATCTTATGACACACAGTTTAGTTTAAGAAATATGGTTATTCTGTTACCTAATATTTCAGATTCCATAAATAAGCATCTGTCAACAGCACAGAAACTGTCCAAGGTTCCTCTCAGGATTAGCATATTCCCTGCAGGAATTTATAACCTTACGTGACTGAAAAATCGTAAGTGGTCTAATGTGTTTGCTATAGCAAGACGTTAAACTGGGATCTCGGGGACGACATTAAAAACTGTTGTGATGTGCGTTTAGCTTTGACGTCTTCTAATTGACTGATAAATTAATGAAATGTGTTTTTAAAATGACTTTCCAAGGTTTTACAGACGTGAAACAACCCAGCGACTGGTTTTATTTAATGCCTGGGGACTTTCATTCATCAATCATGGTAACATCCTATTTATTTCCCTTCATATCCTACAAGGGCGTTTTTTTTTAAACCGCTCATTTAAATGTTGTCTAAGCCACATCCTGTCATGATATTTTTAAATCAAATTTCTCGGGCATGGTCAGCTGGGGACAAAAATCAGTTGTGCAAAAGATTGCTTCCCTGTTCTAATTTAGGAAAACGCTCGTCAATTATGTAACTAAATGTTGTTTTTGGAAATGGCTGCATGATGGAGACTATGTAAATGTTTATTCCGTTTTCTATTTTCTGTGCCACTGATTTCCCCAGTTTGTCGAACCTGAAAATTAGCATTGTCACCAGCGCTTCCCTTAGCCTACCCTCAGAGTTTCTCCTTCTGCCTTTGAGTCCTCAAAGCCTTGAAGATTATAGGATATAGGATTGTATCGATATTTTGGCACATCAACATTGTGGGAGTCATATCCATCATGAAATTCAGCTTCTGCAATAAATCTGGCCGTCGGGTGTCCTCTCGCCCTTTACATCTTGTCCTTTTAAGCGCTTATTTCATCAGCTCAATAGCAGCTGCCCTCCGCACTGCCTGTCTTAAAGGTACATGCAGTTCACCGGAGACAAATGGTGCACATTTTACAGGTAAATCTTTGCAACCACTGATTTGTTTTATCGTTAATAGGGGCCGAAGTGCCGAAGCCCCAGGCCATTTGCTTTTGGAGTGGCAGGCTGAGTAAGAACATCCAGCACCTCTTAACTGCTGTAAAAAAAAAAAAAACTCAGCTCATGCGAGTTCCTCACAGGCTGGGTTTCCTGAAGACTTTCTGTAACTCTCCTCATTACCATACACAGCCTCCACAGATAGAATCTGTAATGCCCACAGGGTGCTTAACACCGCACATAGGTGACTGCTGAAGTTTTCTAATTGGCCGCCCAGGCAAACCCGTACGGAAGCTACCGGTGTGATTGACAGAGGCTGTGGAGAAAAGGAGATCCCGAGTGGAAGGCTGGATTGTCCTAGCTCCTTTTTAATCATGTCGTTCAGGATTGTCGATAAGAGATGTTCGTAGATTAAAGTTCAAGGAGGACGGCCTTGTGCCGTGACTGTGGGATTTACGCTACATGTTGGAAGGGCGACGGAATCGTGATTTCAGTAAGCAGGAGCAGGAGGTCACCGAAGGTCCGGGCTCGAACCCCGCTCTCCATACTTAGTATGCTACTCAAAAGATTGTTCTATGGTAATGATGTTACAACCAGGCTGTGATTTATACCAATGCAGCCCAAAGAGCAGGTGACAGTTCTCATCTACATTTAGGTGTCTGTTGTAATGTCCATAATCTTACATAATGTTACAACACAACCTGCTCTTGGTTGGCCTCTTGGTTCAACTTTAAGGTATAATTGTAGCTAAGTTGTCAAGCAGGGGCTGTAGAATGTTTTGCGACCCAAGGACGCCCCAAACAAAAATGAACACCCATATTTATAAATGTAAGACCCCATAAAATCAAAACGTTTTCTTGGTATTATGATACAATAATGCAATAATAACATTAACAAACATTACTGTTACGTTTGTTACATAAACGTTACATTTGTGTTGAACTTAACAATATGTGTTTAGTTGTAATTGTTTCTCAGTTAACTATGTTTCACTTAGGTTCTGTCATGTATGGCTGGATTTAATGTGTCATTTTATAGTATGACAAAGACATTTACAGTAATTTAATGATGATTTACAGTAGCTCATGCAACTAATTTAAGATGAAGTGGTTTTGTTTGTCTAATTAAGGGCTATAGAACAAATTATATAACTAGAAAGTAAATAGATTATATAGAAAAATCTAGAAAATATATTTTATTGTGTAAATGTCAATATTTTTGATTATATATTAATCCGTGGACCCTCAGCAGTACCTTTGTGGATCCACGGGGTTTAAAAACCTCGGGTGTAACGCTTTAAGGAACTTTTCTGTCCTAGTATTACCTCCAAAACTTTGCTCTTACAGTTTTATTGGGCCTTTCACAGGCTGAGGTTATTTTTGATTAATATCAGTGCCAGTTCAAGACTGGCTGATGACAGGATCATTATCTTCTCTCCTGTTCATGTGCTTTACTGATACAGTCAAAATTTAAACTCTTCTGGTGGATCTAACCACAAAAAGAACAGTAATTACCATGAGTAGACTCAAAGGCCATCAAACTAGTGCCACTGAGATACCAGTCAAAGCTTATGACACCATGCTTGGTAAATAGATACAATTTCCCTGAAGAAGGATACAGTTGTGTACACAATTTGTTTAAAGGGTGACTGTGAAACTGAAGGACTAAGTGATTATTGCTGAGAAGAACAACAGTGGACACAGATGATTCAGTTTTCAGGAAGTAGAAGTGATGTCAGATCACTTCGACTCTGCCTGGGAATGGTTGACATGGAGGCTGAAGAGGCTGCTTGACTAAAGGCTAATAGCCAAGCTGAGAATGAAAACACGTGTATATATATAAATATATATATATATATATATAATAAAAAATTGTATGGTTGAAGTTTACAATAAGACCAGTATGAACATGAAATCAGAATAGACCCTTTCTACTTTTAGAATCCATGTTACTGTTTTTATTGTAAACTTCATCCATACAATTTTTTGTATGTATTTTTTCCTCAATCTATTCTAAATATAATATCTTGCTCTTCTGCTATGCTGCGTGTACTTTGTTTCTGTGTTTCTTTTTTTGGTTTTGCTAAGGCTGCAATACCCAGTAGTCTGTGTGGCCCATGTAATGTCATCCAAACTGTATGTAATGTCATACATTATGATAAAACATTAGAAAGACTATTTTTCTCTTTGTACTGGCATAGATTGATGAATTATGTATAAGTATAAAGTATGCATAAGACCAGGAATGCATATAAAAAAATCTGTTTTAGTCTGTTGAGTCCGTTTTATCCTCAAGTTGACTTTAAATCTTGAATATTTTTGTAAGCCGTTTTTTTTCCTAAAAAACGAATTTGGAGAAAAGAAATTGCCTTTCACGTAACACTCCATTATCTGTACGTTGCGTTGTCTAGACAACTGCAGTTAAGCCTGACAAAACAGCCCCTCATATTTTTTAAAACCTAGATTCACAGATGTGTATTATTTAAACCAAACTTGAACTTTCGTTCTTTGTCATGCATTGATAATAGCGAGGGATGTAAGTCAGAGATGCAGAGAGAAAAGCTCATTAGTCACCACTTTCCTGAATGTTCAATCGTGTTAACAGATGCTGTGGCTCATTGTAGATCACGCCTTTAATCAAGTGAAGAGCAGGAACTGAGCCTCTCTCAGCCTCTTTTATAAACCCATTGTTTGGAGAAGA
>JAZGTJ010012218.1:0-16065 GCA_036877575.1 Botia almorhae
GCATTATGATTGTTAACAAGCATCATATCAGAATAAAACTCCTGCTTGTATTTCAGCTTCTGTTTAATAGTTAGTTCTCACATAATTTGCTATCTTTAATATAATGTATTTTTAATAATTCTGTTGTTTTACTATAACTAATTGTGTTTGTTCTTTTACAGATTGACTGCACTTAGGAAATCTCCCAGAAGCATGGTATGTCAACCCTGGTGTGTCATCAAGGATAAACAGTACACTTCTTATGTCTTGGCCATGCAACTAAAAGCACATCTTTAACTGTTTATTAAAATGTTTTTATGCATTTTATGCATTTTTATATTTTATGCATTTAATGTTGTAATGCACAAGTTCAGAGTGCTGTGTTGAATGTTGAAACTGCACTATTCGAGAGGATTGTTACTTTTATTGAAATAGTAAAAAATGTTATCTATGCATTACATCCATGACTGTTTAAAACTCATCCCATGTTTTTGTATTCCTCTTGGGGTTAAATCACTTTCTGATCTTGAAAAATGTAGTTGTTTTCAGGACTCCAATCCCTAGGGAAACAGTTTTCATGCAAAAAACTGAGATTTTGCTTTATGTAACTTTAAAAACCATACATTTGTGTGACTGAGTCATTGTTTAATGTTGGAACAAAATAAATGTTAATTGTCTATGCCTATGTTTGTCTATGTTAATTGTTTCCCCCCTGAGGGATTGCCACCTTATTGTGGTCATGGGGTTTGCGTGCCTCAGTGACCGTAAGAGCTATACCAGCAGGAGCTTAGTCTTCAAGTGGGACACCCAAGTTGGACAGGTCTGAAGGTAGAGGCCTGACAAAGTGCAATCCACTTCTCCAGGCTTTGGACACAGCTAACAACACAATTCAGCAAGGAAAATACTGTTACTATAAGCGCAGGGAAAAAAACAGTGCTCGAACATGATGTGTACACATGATGCCCCCTTCACATTTCTGACTGCCCCCTCATATGTGCCTGTCTAGAACCGGCCCTGGTGCAATCTGTAGCATAGCTCAGAAAATGTGCTTAAACATTCAGTTTCAAAACATATATATGAAATTGAATTAACTATATGGTTTTAACGATCAGCTTAGTCGCACGTGAACTTTAGAAGTAATCAACATACTATCGTCGTTCTATCAGCGATCGCAAACACAATCAAAGATATGCAAATCGATACACTCGTAACATAATAACATTTATACTTGCTACACCGAACTACATTTGACTTAAATAGTTAAGCAATGAACAGATAAACACAATATTTCCACGGAATCTCTCCATGCTGAACACTGACATTTCTGCTGTCATGAGCTCACTCAGCATCTGCCGCTACAACAGCCATATCCCTCCGTTTACTAAATCGAAATTAAAGTTCTCACCACTCAGTTTTTCTTGGATACAAGAAGAAATCGCAATACTTTGAAGGCAAACTGTTTGGCACTACTGATTTCAAAGCAAAGGACATTTCACTAAACTACTTGTTACTTGCTCCTCAATTGGAAGGAGAACGACGAGCCGTCTGACGTCTCTGTGAAGAACAGTACTCCGGATCTTCTCCTTGCAACTTTTAGACTCTGGATAATTTGCCTTTGCTTAAAGGGCTTTGTAATTGGAACAGAGTAACTTGGGAATGTCTGGATATCGACATCTCTTACGACACCTTTGTTGTCTGGATTGACATTGATTACTCTGCCAAGTTTGAATTGCCCCATAAGCGCATTTTGATCCGCGAGCCAGACAATATCTCCAATTGCAACGTTTCTGTGTGCAGTATGCCACTTGTTTCTTAAGAATAAGTTGGGACCTGCGAGCTGGCTCCAGCGTCTCCAAAACTTATCTACCACTGACTGCATTGCTTGGAGTCGTTTAAATGGGTAACTGCAGAAGTCGAATGTCTTGATATCACCACTTTGGGATGCTCGGCTGAGCAGCAGTGTGTTAGGTGTTACATATTGAATACAGTCTTCTTGAGATTGCGCCCTGGCATCAATTGGTCATTCGTTAGTAAGATTGGCCGCAATTTGAAGAGCGGTTTGAAATTCGCTGTACGTGAGAGCAGACTCACCTCCACAGTTTTGGGGTGCCCTTTTAATAATGCGCACAGCAGCCTCTGCGGCTCCATTTTTTATGTGGAGAATCGGCCGGATGGATTTTCCAGATCCACTCCGTTCCATTTTTTGATGCTGTTTCCTCCAGAGCAAATTTGTCCCCTCCTTCCAGGAATTTGTACAGCTCCTGCAAAACTGGTCTTGCTCCAATGAAATTGGTACCTGGATCTGAATAGATCTTTTTGGGATAGCCTCTAATTGCAGCAAATCTTTGAAAGGCCATTAAGAAACCTTCGGTTGACTGGGTATTAACCACCTCTGCGTGGATTGCTCTGCTCGACATGCAGCAAAAGACAACACCCCAGACCCTGAGCGAAGTTCTTTTCTTAACGTCATCTTTCACATGGTAGGGTCCAAAAAGATCTACTGTAGTAAACTCGAAAGGTGCAGTCGGTTGTGTTCTTTCTGGTGGTAAATCACCCATCACTTGCTGACACTTCTTTGCTCTGTTCTTCCTACATTGAATGCAGTCGTTGATAACTTTTTGGGCTATTTTCCTCCCTCTTATGACCCAGGCTTTCCTTTGCATTCGAAGTAGAGTGTCTGCCAAACCTCTGTGGCTTTCTTTGTGAGATTCTCGGGCAAGTAGTGTGGACACCCAGGCTTCGTGAGGAAGGATTGGAACACTAACTTGATCATCTTCGAAGACTTGCACTCTGCCACCGCAGACTAGTAATCCAGAGTCTTGATCCTTATAGACTACAAGCCTGTCCCTGGTGGTGCTTGGAAGGGTTATTCCTACTTGCGCAGCAAGAAAAATGTCTCGTAGGGCATCTACTCGTTCTCTCACTGAGATGGTTCCTGTTAAACAAACTGCCTCCCACAAACCCACACTATTGTTTTAACCAGACGAGAAAGATCACTGAACCGCTCTACTTTACACAAGTTCTGAACAGCCAGACCTGCTGGTGGTGTCCTTGGTTCTGCTTGAAATAGGTTGAAATCCTCAATTTGCCTTGACTCTCCGGCGATTCCTTCTGCTTTGCTTCAGACCTTCTTTTGAAGCTCCCTAATGCTTTCTGGGGCAGTGCATGCTAGATCTTTAGCCGACTTAATTGGCCACTCATCTACTGGCAAGCTCAGGAAACTTGGACCATTCTGCCACTCTGAATTTTCATTGAGGTTTTGAGGGCTCGCACCTCGGGTTATCACATTGGCAATGTTTTGCGGGCCTGGTATCCACCACCACTCGCCTGGTATCCACCACATTCCTTGGATCTCCCCGATTCTGTTAGCAAAGAAAGTTTTGTAGCCATATCTTTCTCGCTGTATAGCACCAAGGACTGTTTGACTATCAACCAGGTGGTACCATTTCTCGACTCAGATTCAGCTATGCGGCTCGAAGTATTTCCGCAGATGTGAAGCGAACACTGCTTCACATACCTCCGCTTTGAATGCATCTCCTTTTTTTGGTCTAAGGGAGACAGTTTAGCTTTGGACTCTACAAGTCTGATGATTGAGCCTTGGTTTGAGTTCCATCTAAGGTACAAAACGGCGCCATAAGCATTTTCGCTTCCATCCGAAAAAGTTATCGCCCAGGGCTCATCATTGGAATTCGAGGGTGTTATGGCTCTTGTGAATTTAATTTGGCCAAGTTGGACATATTCCTCAAAGAGCCTGATCGCATCCTCTCTGAGTTCATCTGAAAGGGCTGCATCCCAAGTTTCATTTACTGGAACCCCTCTTTTCTTAGCCTCTTGAAAAGCTCTGCGAACCAAAATTGCTCCCTTCCTCTTGGTTGGAGTCACTAGGCCTACTGGATCATACACTCCCGATACCTGACTCAACAACTCTCTTCTCGTCAGTGGATTTGGTGTTTGGGCTCTAACTTGCTCTTGTGAGAGGTTTTGACCAAGTCGCATTTTCTTTTTCCTTTTTGAAAAATTGACTGACGTCATTACATAGAGCATGTCTTCTTCCATGGAATAGCCCAAGCCAAGTGCCTTGTTGTCGTCATCATGCATTTGGTTTGGTAGAACTTTTTCTGAAGCTTTGTTCTGAAGGGCTTGTCCTCAGGCACTGAGAAGACCCACAGCTTAAGATAAAATCCCCCAGCTTTTAGGATCAACTCTACGTTTGCCACAATGGACTGTAGCTGATGGAAGTCGTTGTGAGATGTGAGGATGTCATCAACGTAACTATCATGTTGGAGCACCCTGCGCTCTTCCTCCAGGTGAGCAAAAGATGGCAAATTGTCAGTTTCACGCATTGCCAGCTGAGCGATGCACCTGCTGGCTTGTCTCCAATATTGACCCGTGTTATCGCATATTCCCCCAGTTCCTCATCCTCCGAGTCTCGCCAAAGGAATCTGTGCAGGTGTACTTCCCGGTCCTCCGGCCAAACTGAATTGTAAATTTTCTTGATGTCTCCCAATGCGGCATACACTTCACTTCTGAATCTTAGTAGGACAGCGCGTATTTGATTGAGAACATCTGGGCCTTTCATTAGCAAGCCATTCATGCTGACACCTCTGAATCTCTGGCTGCTATTCCATACCAGTCTTACTGGTGTCGTGACTGAGTGAGGGTTAGGAGCGATAAGATGACTAACGTACCACACAGGTCCGCGATTTCACTTTCCGATAACTTTACTGCAGCCCGTCTGTCAAGCATGTCCTTCACTTGAGCGCTGTAGGCAGCCTTCCATCCAGGATCTTTGGCCAGTTGTTTTTCCGTCCTCGACTGCATTTTTATTATTTGGCAGGGAAACTGGGTCCTCTATCCAAGGATATTTAGCATGCCAATGTGGTTCTTTACTGTGCTTGTCCTCCATGACATATGTGAGGCCTTCTTTTACTATTTCAAGCTCTCTCTCCTCAGCAAGAGACATTTCTTTGCCACCTGGTTGGCAATTCCCGCAGCAGCAACCTCCGCACTTTGGCTCACATGCTGCGCCGATGGAATCCCATTTCCACCACTCCAGAAAGTCTCGGCTGCTGGTTGAGGCGCTTAATTCGTGAAATCTAGCTAATGGCTTGTTTGGTGGATGGTACTTAATTACTTCCTCATACGTGACAGCTGCCAGTCTTATCGATCTTGAAAAGTGAGTTTTGGACCGATGGGCCGATACAGTTACATCTTCGAAAAGCTCAGGATGAGTTCCTCCGATCGTCTTCCCCAGTGGTCCATCCCACAACACGAGGTCTCTGACTATTCTGATCCTCTGTGGAGCTAACTGGCCTTCTCAGTGACTTATAAGCAGATCGACTACTTTTGGTCTCACAAGTTCGGCAAGAAGTATGTCTGGAAAGAATTTTTCAGCCGCTCAAGTGACACTGCTTTGTTGATCTCAGCAATGCTTTCCAATCCATAGCAAGCCAATTGGTGTGACCTGAAAGTTCCCTGGGTGGTTCTTACCCTGATTTTCAGAAGATACCGCTTGGTCTTTATCCGAACCTTCATGCCCCGACTCCATGGATGACAAGAGTGATTTTTTCCCCCTTCAGGTTCAAACGGTTTGCAGCACTGTGAGTTATGTAATTAGTGTCTGATGCTAAGTCAATCAATGTCCCGATTCTCTGTCCAGCATTGGCTGTAACATTGAGAAGCATCATGATTACGGGTAACTCTAGCAATCCACTTTGTGCTAGTAAACTTGGCTCTTTTTTGGTTGCATTGAACATTCTCACTGCAGTGTTTGAAAAGACATTTAGGCATTGCTGTGCCAAGTCTGGTGGAAGCCTACTAAGGAACTCCTCTTGATCTTTAGTATAGTCCTTCACACCCTTGTCTTCTTTTGAACAAAGTCTGCTCTTTTTCTGGCTCGCACTGCTTTCCTCTCTTTTAGAATTTGGGCATAAATAATAGTGATGCTCAGGAACACTCTCATCCTCACAGACTTGGTTTTTGCAAAGGTAGTTGGGTTTGCAGAATGAATGCTCTCCATGGACCTCGAGGCACTTTTTACAAGCTCCCAGCGTTCTCACTGCAGCCTTCTTGTCTGTTAGCTTCGATGCACGGAACTGCTTGCAAAAGTAGAGCTTCCTTCTATGCTTAGTATCACCGCAGACTACACATCCTTCTTGGTCACTGTTTGATTTTGTGGACTTAGTTCTTGCCCATCTTGGTTCAGTTCTTACCTCTTTTTTGTTAGGTTTGTCAAATCTTAACTGTTCAAGCTGCTCATAGATGCTCTCTTGCTTTTTGAGGAATGTCAAAAGAATGTCAAAGCAGTTGTATGGTGTTACAGCACTCTGCTGGTCAGAGATGTGGATGAGCCATTCCTTCTTAAGACTCTCAGGAAGTTTTCCTTCAATTGACTTTGTTACTAGTGGGTTTTTAATGGCTCCCGTATTTCCAAGGTCGCTTAAGTCTCCAAGTGCCTTTTCTACCGCTTGAATTAATTCAACTATTTTTCGTGGTTGGTGACTTCTGATAGCAGGGATCTTTTGTAAGTCTTCCACTATTTCAATTGCAATTGCTGTCACGTTACCATATCGGTTTTCCAAGACAAGAAAAATGTCGTCTGCAGTATTATAAGCGGAGAGGCGAAGTTCTCTTACAATCTTTTCATCAAGACTGTCCAGCAACTGAACCTTTTTGACCTCCTTGGAGCCAGTGGGTTCGCCCTGCTTCTGGAGCGCTTCCCAGTCGATCTTCCACCTGTGAAAGTCTTGTTTGTTACCAGTGAATTTTGGAAGAACTGTGGGTTTTAACTTAATTGTTGCCACAGGATAACTGGAGATCGCTTGTGAAGGTGTTATCCTCCACACCTCCTCCTCTCGTCTTGCCCGAATGAAGTCAGCTTTCTTTGACACTAACCTGGTAACACTGAGTTCAAGTCCTCTCAGCCACTGGCGGAAGTTTTCCTCATCACTTGCTGGGATGCACCGTTGCCATTTGCTGTACAGATCTTTTGCAGTCTTCATCAAATTTTGAAGGTGAGTGAGCATGAAGTCATATGCTTTGTGATTGCCATCTGGAACTACTGCCACAACTCGTTCACTCTCAGCTTTAGCAACCTGCAGTGCTGTGGACAATTCCATATCTCCATATCTGGCCCATAGAGTTTCTTGAAGAAGAGCTTAAGTTTCATTCAGTTTCAACTCACATTCGCTTGCAGTTTTCGCAAGGTCTTCTTTTTGCTGTTCTGTTAGCGCAGCTGACTTGTCTGCGTCCAGCTCTGCCTCTAATTCTGCAATCATGCCTGCTTCGCGATCATCATTTACTTTCATGATTTTCTCGGCTTGCTTTGTGAGTTTATCTAAACTGCTTCGAAGATCCTCCTCCATCATCTCTTTATAGGTTCTTGATATAGTGTTGATTAGACGTGTGAATGCCCTTTTTTCCACGGTTCTTTCTGCTTTAAGCTGTTCGAGTGACTTTCCTACTGCCTTCTCTGCCATTTTGACGTCTTTCAACAGGTTAGGAAGAAATATAGAATTCTTAGATATTTTCTCCTCTTCTAACTTGTATATTTAAGTCTCACAGGTTTCCAGTTCCTACTGGTATCCCGGTTTTTCACTGTCAAGCTATTTCTTTTATTGCACAATTTCCCCACTTGAAAGGGAGAGACACATCATCAACGGAGGCCTTAACTGGATTTCACTCTTCTTTTATTTGCATCAATTACGATGAAACTGACATGAGTGTTAGCAGAAAGGTGAAAAACCTTTAAACAGAGACAAAAGTATAACATATATAAATAAATTGCAAATAAACTTGTTAAATAACCACTGTTTGTCATTCTGATTCTTTGTTATCTGCTCCTAACATTTAACACTGTTCAACTGTATTATTATGTAATACTTAAGTACACTTTTTAGAGTGCAATCTGTAGCATAGCTCAGAAAATGTGCTTAAACATTCAGTTTCAAAAAATATATGAAATTGAATTAACTATATGGTTTTAACGATCAGCTTAGTCGCACGTAAACTTCAGAAGTAATCAACATACTATCGTCGTTCTATCAGCGATCGCAAACACAATCAAAGATATGCAAATCGATACACTCGTAACATAATAACATTTATACTTGCTACACCGAACCACATTTGACTTAAATAGTTAAGCAATGAACAGATAAACACAATATGTCCACTGAATCTCTACATGCTAAACACGGACATTTCTGCTGCCACAAGCTCACTCAGCATCTGCCATTACAACAGCCATATCCCTCCGTTTACTAAATCGAAATTAAAGTTCTCACCGGCTGCCACTCCGGGATATGATGAGGGTTTGGATGTCTGTTCACTTTCCTTGCGTCCAGACTTCGATTTCAGCAGAGTCGCGTTAGCTTTCGGTTTCGGCAGAGAAGTTGCGTCAGCTTCGTCTCCCGCAACATGGATTACTTTCCTTTATTTCCGCCTCTCACTCTGATTGGCTGGTGAATTATTGTTATTTCCCATTGGTTCTAGTTTGTCTTAACACATATTATGTTTCTCTGTTTGATTTCACTGGTTTCACATTTCACTGGTGTTACGAAGGAGGCCACCACTCCGCCTCCTCCACGTCACCAGAGGGAGCCTTTGCCAGGGTACTAATCCCAATACGAACTACAACTCCCATGTTCCCTTGTACCTTGGTCTGATTACTTGCTGTTTGCCGCCTGTGTTCAATTAGCCTAGTTATTTAAACCCCGGACCTACACGTGCATTGCAATGTCTTGTTTTGCCATGTCAAACATTTCAGAGCGTTTTCCTGTGTTGATTACCCATTCTAACAAAATAAGCAATGTCATTCGCATCCCTGTCATAATTACTTTCTCTGCCATTACAATTACAACATTTGCTTTAATCGACTCCGGAGCCGCAGCTAATTTTATATCTACCGAGTTTGCTCAAATTAACCATATCCAACTAACAACCTGTTCTTCTTCTTTAGAAGTGGAAGCACTAGACGGTCGTCCCTTAGGAGTAGGAAGAGGCGTGCTTCACTCTGAAGAAATTCAGTTATTTGCTATCTCCTTCCCATCTCACACTATTATCCTGGGTCTGCCCTGGTTGCGCAAACATAACCCGTTCATATCTTGGAATGAGGGTTAAATTCTTGGTAGGGGTACGACTTGCCACGAGACTTGCCTACAGAAAATAGTTCCCGTTCGCAATATTCCAGTTTCTTCTGTACAACCGCTTCCCACACAAGCTAACGTTCCTTCCGAGGATTCCGACTTTAGTCCGAGCAGTAGACTTTAGTAAACAAAAAGCTTCTCAATTACCTCCACACCGAGCCGTAGATTGTGCAATTAATCTGATACCAGGTGCTTTGCATCCCAAGGGCCGTATATTTCTGCTTACGCAACCCAAATCTGCTGCCATGCAGCAATACATAGAGGAAGAGGCGAAAGGCTTCTTTCACCCGTCCAACTCGCCTGCTTCGGCAGGCTTCTTTTTTGTAAAGATAAAGGACGGGGGACTGAGGCCGTGTATCGACTATCGCAGTCTTAATGACGTAACTATCAAATTTCGTTATCTGCTACCTCGTATTACCGTATCCCTTGAACAACTTTGCCGTGCAAAGTTTTTTACTAAATTGGATCTTAGAAGCGCTTACAATATGGTCCGTTTCCGGGAGGGGGACGAGTGGAAAACGTCTTTTTCCACGTCCTCTGGACATTGTGAATATTTGGTTATGTCTTTCAGTCTTGCCAATAGCCTGTCTGTTTTTAAATCGTTCATGAACGACATATTCCGCGATATGCTCGAGAAATGGGCAATCGTCTACATGATCGTCTACATAGATGATATTCGAATCTACTCCGAATCATTTCAGGATCATGTAAAACATGTCGGCAGCATTTGCAGCATTTAATAGACAATAATTTATATGTTGAAGGAGAGAAATGTGAATTTCACACCACGAGTTCCACATTTCTTGGTTATGTCATGAGTCAGGAGGGAGTGGCCATGGACGATAAGAAGGTCCTGGCAGTAACTGAATGGCCACTTTCCAAAACTGTTAAGGTACTTCAACGGCTCCTTGGTTTCGCAAATTTCAGGAATTCGGGGTTTCAGCTCTGTGGCCGCCCCTCAACCTCGCTCACAAAGCAAAACTCCAGTAGACTTGTTTGAAAGGATGCAGCAACCAGGGCTTTCTCTGAACTTAAAACGCGCTTTACAACTGCCCCCATTTTACGTTATCCAGATCCTGATCTCTCATTTATAGTCGAGGTTGATGCCTCTAATCACGAGGTTGGGGCACCCAATGGCACGGTACACCCCCTAAAATGTACCTGTTTTTCTCATGCAAACTCTCACCTGCCGAACAGAATTATGATGTAGGGAACCAAAAACTGCTAGCCGTAAAATTGGCTTTAGAAGAATGGTGGCATTGGCTAGAGGGAGCTGCACACCCCTTTACGGTTATTTTCGATCATAAGAATCTAGAGTACATCCGCACCACTAAATGTTTGAACCCTCGTCAGGCCCATTGGTCATTGTTTTTCACACATTTTGAATTCTTAGTGACCTACCGTCCGCGTCCCAAGAATAACAAGGCAGATGCCCTTTCCAGACAAACTGAGCCAAAGCCCAAGCCTCAGTCTCCTGAACGTATTATGCCTGAAAAGATTTTAGTTGCCCCAGTACAGTGGGATCTCCACACAGAGATTCTCAATGCTAATGAGTCCCAACCCCGCCCCTCCACTTGTCCTGACAACCTCACCTTTGTGCATGAGCCATTCAGAAAGCATATACTCACTCAGGTGCATGAAGACCTGAGTTCTGGTCACCGAGGCATCACAGCCACTATCCAACTACTTCAAAAACTGCTACTGGTGGCCTACCCTCCCTAGCGACACAATCAAAAAAACACATTCAGAACTGCCCAGTTTGTCAGTTATCTAAGACCCCGAGACAGTTAGCTGCTGGACTTAGCTACAACTGCTACCCACACCACATCCCCTATCCGTCTCACATCGCCATTGACTTCATTATGGATTTGTCCAATTCCCAGGGAAATTCTACAATTATCACAATCATAGATCGCTTTTCTAAGGCTTGCCACCTGGTACCCCTTCCCAAGCTCCCATCTGCATTTGAATCTGCTTAACTGTTATGTAACTTTGTTTTCAGATTTTACAGAAACTTAGTCAGATTTTACAGAAACTTAGCCAAGGTACATGGGTCCATTCAACATTTTTAGAATGATTACCACTGTTTCAGCTCACTTAGCTCTCCCTAATAATTATCATATTTCCCCAACCTTTCGTGTCTTCTTGCTCAAGCTGGTGCACCGGTGGGAGGTCCGGAAGGGGGCCTCCGTGAACAGGGGCCTCCGTGAACAGGCCCCTCCTATCGTGGTGGACGGCGAAGAGGCCCATCGTGTGAATCAGCTCCTAGACTCCAGGTGCGGTGGTTGCTGATGTCAGTGACCACACATGACAGCCCCCCTGTGTAGAACTCATTTGCATAATCTATAGGTCAGAGTAAGAAGAGAATTTTGAGAAATTTGATTAAAATTTATGAGGACATGTGAAGAAAATGAGGTGCATGGATAAAACATTTATAGTAAACTGCAATATACTATAAAACGGTAGTATATTTGGATTTCAAGTGAATTTGTGTGAGTGAATGCACATATATAGGAATGAATATGAAGTAATTACGCGGACATATTGTGTCCATGTTGTATATAAAGGTATGTGGAGATTTATTTTTGTTTTATAGCCGCTGTACCATATTGCAAACAGTGAACTTATTTCTACTGGAAGTCTTAATGATCATTCTTCTTTATGATCCTTCTTTATGGTCATTCACACTTAGGTCTTACAAAAGGGATTGTGAGATTCAGGGTCAGCCTAAGTTGTTGTAACCCATTACTGCTATGTTACTGGCTGCCTGGCATTTGTCCTTTCATTCTTTACTCCTGGCCAGTAGTTTTTATGTTCCCACAGAAACCCAATAACATTGAAGTAAACCTTTTCCACAGTGATGTTTGCACAGGGTGTTTAGGATGTTCTTCCTGCCTGCTGTCAACTACAGATCAAAGCTTAATACAAGTGCAGCAGATTGTGCAGCAGAATGTGCTTAGCTGATAATTCCAAGCAAATGTGAAAGTGAGGTTTTTGTTGGTGGGGGAGCTGGTCTGCAAAAGCATGCACTCTTAATAATGAAGGATACAGTGTGAGGTTTGAACTATGGCTGAATGCACCACTGTACAAAAGAACCACTAACAATGAGACATTGAGGACAATGAGGTTCAGCTTTTGCTGAAACTGTAAAAGTCCTGAAAGAGACTTACTATGCGGGAACTGCATTAATGAGCAGTAGTTCAGGTTACATTGATCTGGTATGGATTCAGTAGGGCACATTGTATAATGTCTTGTTTCTTAGCTTTGGGTTCAGGTGATAACAGTGCATGAATATAGTTTATAGCCTGTACAGACCTAATCATGGTTCTGTAGGTACACTCATTGGGCCAATGACAGCAAATTTCACTCTGGCACTCTTTAATATTGTGTAAAAATAACAGTTATGCATAAATTGTGCATGTTGTTATGGTGAACCTTTCAAGACTATAATATACATAAACTTTTACATTTGATCACCAATGGGAATTTTTAATTAAATAATTGATATTGTGTAATAATGTGTAAGGTGCTGCTGTTCCAAAGTTGTCTTCAAAGTTGTGAATACCTTCAAAGATGCTGGGAACTGTAATCACTTATCTTGAAATATTCATACACCATAATCTATTACTAATCAATAAATATCACTGTTCATACTGGTTCCAGCTTTTGTAATTATGCGGAGGATAAGCAGGTTTGGAGAATGAATGGAGTGTGTGTGTGTGTTCCTAAATGTACAAATGGTACTGTCTCTTCTCTTTATAACTGTAATATAAACAGAATAAAGCTCCAAACCAGCAGTGCCAGAAGATCTGACCGCTCTAATGCTCATTTTAACCTGAGGGAAATTTGAGTTAAGGACCTGATCTTATACACAGCAGACCTATTAGGAGACTGTTGGTCTAGATGATCATAAATAAAGCCTAAAGTGTATACACTATATTCATAAATATTAAAGTTCTTTAATGCTTCTTTACAGCAGCTAATTTTCTAAGAAAAATCATAATCATATCAAGAATCATTTTTCATTGCATAGAATTATGAGTTGGCTTAATGGACCTACAAACGAAAGTTCTTAGTAATTCATTAAAGTGTTTTAGTTTTCTAATAGGTTCAAACACTGTTTTATTAAAGTAAAAATTTTACCAAACAAAAGAAAAATCACTATGACTTGTTTATAGCGCATGGTTTCATCTGCACTCCCTCCATCTGACAAACTCTCCTCACTTGATACTGATAATGCTACAAACACACTTTGCTCTACTCTAACATCATATCTAGATAGAGTATGTCCGCTATCGTCAAAGCCAGCCCGCGCAACTCCTTCTGCACCCTGGCTGTCTGATGTGCTCTGTGTGCATCACTCTAGACTCGGGGTGCAGAGAGGATGTGGCACAAGACAAAGAATACTGCACACCTCATGTCTTACCAATCTCTTCTGTCTTCCTTCTCAGCTGCTGTCACTATTACTAAAAAGACATTTTCATTACAGAATTAACAATGCTTCTATCTCCCGCATGCTCTTTAAAACATTTTCTTCCCTCCTCTGTCCTCCTCCTTCACCCCCATCTTCAACACTCTCTTCTAATGACTTTGCTACATTCTTCCTCAACAAAACTGCAACAATCAGTGCTTAATTTGCCACACCTCAAACTGACATACTTATTATGACAGCAACACCACAAACACTCACTCCTTTTTCTCAGCTCTCTAAGTCTGAGGTCTCCAAACTCATGTCATCCAGCCATCCCACCACCTGCCCGCTCGATTCCATTCCATCTCCCTCTCCCTCTTTTTAAGCTACTTCTCCAGCAGTCACACCAGTTCTTACCCATATAATTAACACATCTCTTCACACTGGTATTTTCCCCACTACATTTAAGCAGGCTAGAGTAACCCCACTGCTAAAGAAACCCGTCCTAGATCCAACACTACTTGAAAACTACAGACTGGTATCCCTGCTTCCACTCATGGCCAAGATTCTGGAAAAAGTTGTGTTCAGTCAACTCTCTGCCTTTCTCACCCAGAACAAACTCTTGGATAACAACCAATCCTTCTTCAAGAAAGGTCATTCGACCGAAACTGCACTGCTCTCGGTTGTTGAAGACCTCAGACTGGCTAAAGCAGACTCCAAATCATCAGTTCTTATTCTGCTGGATTTGTCAGTCACTTTTGATACTGTTAACCACCAGATCCTGCTGACTACGCTCAAATCACTAGGCATTATAGGTACTGCACTACGGTGGTTCAGATCTTACCTCTCTGACAGGTTGTTCATTGTGTCTTGGAGGGGAGAGGTGTCCGACCTGCAACATCTAGACACTGGGGTGCCCCAGGGCTCAGTTTTTGGACCACTTCTCTTCTCCATCTACATGGCGTCTCTAGGATCCGTCATTCACAAACATGGCTTTTTTCTATCATTGCTATGCTGATGACACCCAGCTCTACCTCTCTTTCCACCCTGATGATCCCATGGTACCGACTCGCATCTCAGCCTGCCTAATGGACATATCGTGTTGGATGAAGGACCATCACCTTCAACTCAACATTGCTAATACAGAAATGCTTGTGGTTTCACTTAACCCATCTCTTTATCACAACTTCTCAAGCCAGATGGGATCAACCATTACTCCATCCAAGACGGTCAAAAGCCTTGGAGTAATGATTGACGATCAACTGAGCTTCTCTGACCACATCTCTAGAACCGCCCGTTCCTGCACATTCGCCCTCTACAACATCAGGAAGGTCAGACCCTTCCTATCGGAACACGCAGCACAGCTCCTCGTTCAAGCTCTTGTTCTCTCCAGACTGGAATACTGCAATGTTGCACTGGCTGCCAGTAGGCACTCGCATCAAATTCAAGGCTCTGATGTTCGCATTCAAGGTGACTACTGAATCCACACCTCCTTACCTGCTCACACTTCTTCGCACTTATGTGCCCACCAGAAACTTGCGTTCAGCTAATGAACGTCGCCTTGTGGTTCCATCCCAAAGAGGGAAGAAATTACTTTTTCAGACTCTTACTTTCACTCTGCCCGGTTGGTGGAATGAACTTCATAACTCAATCAGAATGGCTGAGTCATTAGCTGTTTTCAAAAAACAACGAAAATCTTCTAAAAATTTCATCTTCACTTCCTTGACTAATCAACTAACACAATGCCACTACCTCTACTACTTTTATAAAAAAAAAATAATATATATATATATATATATATATATATATATATTGTCACGGGTGAGGAATCACACGACAAGGTAGGCGGTGCAAAAATACCCCGTAGGGTGGATTTAATGAATGAAACAAGGGGTGTAGTGCGTGGGGGAAGCAGCCGGGCTGGCTGCTGGTGCAGGTGCTGGCGCTGGTGCGGCTGGTGGTTGCATCTCTCCTGGCGACGCGAGTGTGCGGTGGCTCATGCTCTAAGTGGCTTCCGGCCACTCGCTACTCTCAGGGGTTGCGGGGGACACGCAACATATCTCCGGCTGGCGGCACTTTTAGATCCCGCGTTCAGTCCAGTCTTTGTCTTCATCCCCGGAGGGCGTGTTTATTTACAGTAACAAACGTGAGGTGTGGTGCGTGGCAGCCGGTGTGGCTGGTAAGGCTGGCGAGGCCGGTGCGTGCGAGCCGGTGTGGCCGGTGCAGCCGATGAGGCTGGTGAGGCGGGTGCCAGTTTGTGTCCCTTGCTTCCCAGTTTCCTCAGAGCGGGTGTCGGCTGCGCTCGTCCCTTACGGATACGGTCACTCGCTGCTCTCTGTTCAGATGGGGCAGAAAAACACACATTAGTCAAGGCTCTACCTCTTTCACCAACTCTTCTCGCGAGGGCGAGAGCTGGCGGCCTTATACTCTACGGTCCCAAAACTCTGGACTTCTAATAGTTCCCAGAATCACTAAATCCACCAAAGGGGGGAAAGCATTCTCATACACAGCACCTAAACTCTGGAATAG
>JAZGTJ010012219.1:0-13061 GCA_036877575.1 Botia almorhae
AATTGTATCTGCACTGTCTGGAGCACGCTCCTAAGAATTTCACTCACCTAGGCACAAGTGCTGTGGTGATGTGACAATAAAAGTGATTTGATTTGATTTGATATGTGTTACTGAGGAGGCTCCAGTACTGCCTCCACCATGCCACCAGAGGGAACCTTCACCAGAATACTAGCCGGATATTCAAACTACAACTACCACAATTCCGCATACCTGGGTTGATCGCTTTCTGTTTGCCACCTGAGTTTTATCATTCACACCCTATATAAACTGGACTTTCATTCACTACTGTGTTAAGTCTTGATTGCCCTGTGCATCATTTCGGAGTGGTTATCCATTGTTTTATTCTGCCTGTCTGTTCATTCTATTAAATACTGCAAATGGATCCTAACTCTTCTGACCCTTCATTACAATATGCCGAGAAAACCACCTTAGAAAACCGCTTCTTTACTGTAGGTTTCAACAGTACCAAGTTATTTTTAGGCCACTTTGCTGAGCAATGGAAATGTGTTGTTTTCTTTCCACCAACACAATGGGTCCTTAACCCTTCATCAGTTTTTTTCCATGTATCTGCGCATTTCTGTATGTGCATCTGTGTTTGTTAGACGTTTTTCCTGAAAAGCCATTACACATGCATCAAACTGCTGCTATAATCCATCCTTGGATGGTAAACAGCCTGCACCCTTCCTTTTAGTGCTTGTAGGGGTGACCACTGTGGCACTGACAATGCTTCTCCATGCTAGTCATTCATTTTTTAATATGAACTATGCATTTTGCAATGTTGGTGAACTTATGCATCTCGTTGGGCCTCAAAGAAATATACAGCTGAGTATTATAAGAGTGGCACTGAAAACTAACTCCATGTCTCTTAATAATTGCTATTTGTTTCTGTTTTTTCCTGTTTTCATCCACTTCCTGTTTGGTAATCATCATCACCTGTTTCACTTTGATTAGTCGCCCTATTTAAGTTCCCTGTTTTGATGTTCAGTTTGTCGGTTATTGCTGTTGCATCTGTTGTTAACATTACTATAATTTAATGGTCAGTTGTTTGTATGCTTTATTAAATATCTGAGAATCTAGAAATATCTAGAATCAGAACATCAGAACTCGACCAGCCATCACCCCGCGAGGCATAGCCAGGGCATACCACGGACTTGCAGCCAGAGCCCGACACGACCGAGAGGTGGATCGCCCCGGAGCCTGAGCTGGAGGAGAAGTCCGACCAGGTGCACGAGCCGGCTGCAGCTGATGCAACAGTGGACTTGCCAGTGGAGCACGAGGGTAGTCTGGAGGACCCTGCCCATGACACCACCGCTGGGGGTAAGTAAAGACTGGACTCGAGTACAGAGACTATTATGTCTACAAGTTTAAATGATATAGTAATGTTGAACGTAATCCAATCTCCCTCTCTCACCTCCTTTTATGTCTTTCCCGGTCTCATCTCCAATGTCGCTGGAGCCTGTCAGTCCCTTTGCTCACTCTCAGCCAATCAGCAGTGTTGTGGGTTCCCCCTGGGCTGTCAACCACCAGCCACATCTTCGCTGAAGATGGAGAATTCCTTAGCTCTGCTTCCTGCCTCCAACGCCCAGACTCCTTGCCTCCTTGCGACCCTTCAGCTCCACTCTGTCTTCCAGCTCCCTCGTCTCCATCGTCGCCTGTCGGTCCACCAGCTCCACCTGTTTCTGATTTTTCCTGTTTTCATGCACTTCCTGTTTGGTAATCACCATCACCTGTTTCACTTTGATTAGTCGCCCTATTAAAGTTCCCTGTTTTGATGTTCAGTTTGTCGGTTATTGTTTGGATAGCTCATTGTTTCTAGTTCCCTGTGTATCATGGATTATCTCATTGAGTTACGTTGCTGTTACATGACTATAATTTAATGGTTAGTTGTTTGTATGCTTTCTTTATTAAATATCTTTTGTTCTCGCTCCTTGTCCTCAGTTGCCCTGTCACTACAAACACTCACCGTAACACACTGAGCCCAGCTGCACTAAGTGCTGAACTTGTGATCAATATGACATGTTTTCACTCACAGCAACAAACTAAAATCGGTCATACAAAAATGATTTAAACCATGCTAGTGCAGTTTCATTTATGCTAAAATAGTTTTCAAGCCTATTAAAGAGAATGCTGTGGTCAATAGCTAGACTATTGTCAAAGGCTGTGTCAAAGATTGTGCTAAGGTTGAGTAGCACTAGAAGAGTGATGCAACCACGATCAGCCGACAAGAGCAAATAATTTTTTACTCTGATGACAGTCTCTGTAATATGATATGGTTTAAATCCTGACTGGAAATTTCTGAAGATTCCATTTCTTACCAGGATAGAACACATCTAAGGACACCACCTTTTCAAGTATTTTTTTTTAATAAAAGGTATATTTGATTTTAATAAAAGGTATATTTGGGTCTGTAATTTACTAGTTCCCTGAGATCAAGTTGTGTTTTTTTTTATAAAAAAGCATCACAGTACAATTTTCTGAGCCAATCACATATTTTTAAAACAGTTGATTCCTGTCCTGGAGTCAAATTCAGCTTTGAGACTATTGAGAGGAATCAATTTTTTTTGAGTCAACTACTAGCATGACCATGGTCCAATAAGTCTGTCTAGGTCCCCAAAGTAATTCCATTGGCTGAAAGAGCTTTAAATGAGTACTCTATTTAGTGCCTGGTTAAAAAACTGATTTATAAAAATCTAAATTGCTTTATGATATATCATAGATAATCTTAATTCAATTTTATTTATATAGTGCTTTTCACAGTGTTAAGTTTTTTTATAGCAGCTTTACACGCAAAAGTGAGATATAAAAACACAGAAAAATTATCAAACATGTTCAACACAACACATGCTATTATTGCAAATAGTATGTGCAATGTATATTAATAAAACTAATTATGTAGACTAGGTTTGTAGTTAGATTATGAATAAAGCATTCTTTAACGAGCCTAAAAAAGTACACGTCACTCCGCTGTTCACTTATGTGCCCACCAGAAACTTGCATTCAGTTAATGAACGCCGCCTTGTGGTTCCATCCCAAAGAGGGAAGAAATCACTTTCCCGGACTCTTACTTTCACTCTGCCCGGTTGGTGAAATGACTAAAAACTCAACTATTTCGTCTTTACTTTCTTAACTAATCAACTAACACACCGCCTCTACCTCTACTTCTTTTAAAATGTTCGCCTTATACTGTGCTTAAATACCTGAGACCTGTCTATAGCACTTAATCATTGTTGCTCTTATAGTTGTTGAAATTGCTTCCTCGTCCTCATTTATACGTCGCTTTGGATAAAAGCGTCAGCTAAATGACTAAATGTAAATGTAAAGAGTTGACTGAACCAATAAAAACTAAAACACATTTGGACCATTTAAATCTAATGTGTACACTGGATGAGGGAACACAGATGCGGGGGTTTAACTAATTATGAAACAAGAACAGGAAACTGACCAAATAAGGAAAATCAGGACGTAAACAAAAACAAAAGATCGGGAACACCAAAAGCACAACAAACATATGTCCATAACTGTGACATTCCACCCTCCTCCCAGAAGACACGTCCTCACGACATAAAGAAAACAATTGAGGAGGGGCACTTAGGTGGAGCTGCAGGATCATAGGGACGAGGAGGAGTCTGGGCGTCGGTGCCGGAGTCGAGGGATTTTTCCAGCCTCTGTGTAGATAGAGCCGGAGACGGGCAGACCCGCGGTGGACCCACAACACTGATAAGGCTGACAGGCTCCGGCAACATAGGAGATGAGTGGAGAAGCAGAGGAATAAGAGGAGGTGGGAGAGGGAGGTTGGGTGGGATTGTTTCTCAAACTAACAGTTCATGTAAGACAAGGGGAATGGAAGTCTCAGAGTGGAAGTCTATTAAGTCTCCTGAGTCCAGAGTACACTCACCCTCAGTGGTGGTGCAGTGGGCAGGGTCTTCCAACATACCCTTGTACTCCACAACTATGTTCCATAGTTCCAGCTCACGCACCCCGGGCTCCGGGGCAATCCTCAGCTCTGTCACTTCTGTTGGCAATGGCTTGACGATCACGGCAGGTGTTGGCTGTCCCTCTGTGGTGGGCTCTGGCATTAAATCTGCACTGCGGGGTGGTGGTTCTCTGGGCTCAGGGCCATTACTGTTGAGGATTCCGTACTGGCGGCGCTCGCAGGTGATGACCCTGGGGTGGACTCGGCATCATCTACCGAGAACGCTGATCCGGCTGCCCCGAGTGTAAAGTTTATGTACTTTGCAAACGTCCAGCACAGATCAGACCTTGGCATGAAGAAGCAGAGTTTGTCTTCCAGCCCACACCAAAAACCCTCCATTAAAGTAAGGTCATCACATGCGGCGAGTTGGCATTTGTCAACAAATTTCAGCACGTAGTCCTCAATAGTCTTGCCGTCTTGAAATATAAAGATGGTGTTATATTTCCACATTAGTAGAGGCAATTTTTAACCTCATCTTTTGAGTCAGTGATTCTGTACATGTACGCTGACTGCAGAAACACAGGTGCTGGGGATTAACTAATTACTAAACAAGAACAGGAAACTGACCAAATAGGGAAAAACAAAACAAAAGTAGTAAACAAAAACAAAAGGTCAGGACCACCAAAAGCACAATAAACATAAGTTCATAACTGTGACATTAAATAAATGGATGTGCATTAGAAATACCTCTCATTATGTACAAAGGCTTGTACCTCTCTCAGAGGGTAATGTATTTGGACTGCCAATTAAAACAATATGTACCTCTGAGACTATACAACATGTAGTCAGTTAACATGATTTATATTCATGTATTATATTAGGAAAGATATGTCGTTACATGAGCTTACATGAAAACAGAACATAGAAAACTAACATCTTATGGGACAGAGATATAAGGGATTTGCAGTAAAACCATAAAATACAATACACAAAAAATACATACATATACACAATGCAAAATATACACAATACAAATACCTGAACATTACACAATGAAAGAGAATGACAGTGAAGTGGAGACAAAGAAATAACTATAATATAAGAAATAATTATATCATTTTGCTAGAGGCAATATTAACAACTTACAAAACCCTAAGCTAAATATTATATAAGTTAAATATCAGCAGTTGATGTCATGCATTCATAAATAAATGTTTTTGGTGTTTGACAGAGGGCATGTAATATTGACTATATAGCTATATGATGTGACGAGTCTCACCGGGTCTATCAGCGTCGCCCTGGTAACCAACGTGCCGCACCTGTCCCAGCTCATCACCGGTGGACCGGTCACAGCTGGGCCGCATCACCCCGTGGCTTTTTAAAGCCGCCACCTCCCGCCCACGGGAGAGCGAAGTCTGGAGGTGATGTTGGCCGTAATAACACTGTGTTTCCGGGACGCAGCACACGAGCACACCAGCCGCAGCAGCCTGTCCGGCTGCTCCACACCTGCACTGCACCCCTTGCACCTATTAAATCCACCCTCCGGGGTCTTTTCTCACCAGCCTGCCTTGTTGTGTGATTCTTTACCCGTGACAATATATATATATATATAGTTCATATACAGTACTGTGCAAAAGTTTGAAAAAAAATGCTGTAATAAAAAGAATGCTTTTAGAAATATAAATAATGATAAACTAAAAACTTAAAACTGGGTGAGGAACAGCCAAACGCTGCTACCAAGGTGAGGTTGTGAAAGACAGTTTCATGTCATGGCAAGATTGAGCACAGCAACAAGACACAAGGTAGTTATACTGCATCAACAAGGTCTGTCCCAGACAAAGATTTCAAAGCAGACTGGGGTTTCAAGATGTGCTGTTCAAGCTCTTTTGAAGAAGCACAAAGAAACGGGCAACGTTGAGGATCATAGACGCAGTGGTTGGCCAAGGAAACTTGGTGCAGCAGGTGAAAGACACATCAAGCTTATTACCCTTCGAAATCGTGTTCTCAATGCTGAGAAATACAGGCAGATACTTATCCATCATGCAATACCATCAGGGAGGCATATGATTGGCCCCAAATTTATTCTGCAGCAGGAAAACGACCCCAAACATACATCCAAAGTCATTAAGAACTATCTTCAGCGTAACGAAGAACAAGAAGTACTGGAAGTGATTGCATGGCCCCCACAGAGCCCTGATCGCAACATCATCGAGTGTGTCTGGGATTACATGAAGAGACAGAAGGATGTGAGAAAGCCTACATCCACAGAAGATCTGTGGTTAGTTCTCCAAGATCAACCTACCAGCCGAGTTCCTTCAAAAACTGTGTGCAAGTGTACCTAGAAGAATTGCTGCTGTTTTGAAGGCAAATGGTGGTCACACCAAATATTGATTTAATTTTCTCTTTTGTTCATTCACTGCATTTTGTTCATTTATGAAAATAAATGTTTAACACTTCCATTTTTGAAAGCATTCTTTGTTTACAGCATTTTTTCACACCTGCCTAAAACTTTTACACAGTACTGTATCTATGTACATAACTATGTAAATATAAATATACATATTTGTATAATAATATAAATATTATTTTTACGTCATATATTATGTATGTTGCATTTGGCGTGAGACACACACTTTCAGTTTTATTTTCTTAGTCTGCTTCAGTAAATCTCATGCCACATAACAAGACAATGTAACAAATACAGGACAGCCACAAATCTGTTCGTATGATTTTCTTTCTGTCAGGATAATTCTCTGTCTGAAGATCAATTGAACAGGTCTGAAGTTACCAGACATTTCTTGATACGTATTCTTGTACTGTAATATCAGAGAAAGATGTTTTGACCTCATTTTTCATTAAGCTGCCCACTGAGATGACACATGTTATGTTTTCAGGTGACAGTTTTGTATTTATACATTATTATCTTTAATATTTAAAAACAAAAATCATGATTGTCTGGCAATTATAAAGTATCAATATTTATTTTATAATGGTTTTATAAATTTATCTTAAAGACTTCCCTACAAGCAATTATTTTTTGTAGATGTGATTATAAGCCATGCCAAAGTTATTTGCAAACGGCAGAAAAAATTAATAATATTATAAGATGGTCTTCTCTATAAAGATCTTTTACTTTGTCACTTTTTACAAATTTGTTTTATTTAACACTCAATTCTTTAAAGGGACCCTCAAGGCTGTTTGCCCACTTCATACAAAAATATGCAATTTATGTGACCTAATGCTGTTTGTTAAATTATTAGTTTTAATTTGTTTGTTTGTTTGCTTGCTTGCTTGTTTTTGTAATTTCCTGTCAGTATATTTTGTAAACTGTTAGACACTGACCCAGCTGAGGGGTAATTTGTAGTTGAGCAAAACGAACTCAATTATAAAGCTAAAGCTCACATGAACTAGACGTGATCCCACTAGTCCTGCAGGTTCACAAATTTACTGTCCCTCTAAAAATTCACCCAGATGCACCTAAAATATAATTTAGAATAATTACATGTCATTGTCTTCAGTTACTTACATTTGAGGGTGGCACTTGTGGTCTACTGGTTAGTGAGTCAGGCTTGTAATCAGAAGATTGCTGGTTAAATTCCAGTGCCAGCAGGTAGCAACTTAAGTTCCCTTGAGCAAGGCACCCAACCCCCCATTGCTCCCCGGGCGCAGCAGTGCTGCTTACTGTTCCGGGTGTGTGTGTTCACTCCTTACCAGTAAAGGGTTGAATGCAGAGGTCACATTTCGGGTATGGCTTATCATGTCTGGCAAATATGTGACTTTCACTTATTGTTATGTCTTTTACAAGCTTAAACTGCATAAGCATGTTTCTTTATGGCTGGGCATGACACAGAGAATAAACACTGATGTCTTTAATAATATGATTTATTTCCTATAAAAAAAATCTATAATTTTTCTGTATTTGTATACGCTCTGTCAGTACATGTAAATTCATAACATATCTGCATTAAAAAAACAGATCTGAGACATAGATCTGAGACCATTAAAATTATTGTTGAGACTGTTGTGAGAGGAGTGAGATGTTTGCTGTATTTTTTTCTCATTCTGATGATGTGTTGGCCTTAAATTTACAGCTGAAATAGAAAAGAGACAAACATAATGGTTCCACCCTCTGACCTCATGTCAAGCAGGATCATCAGTAATACAGGACAGAATCCACAGAAACATTCAATGTACCTGCATGACTACAGCTGAATGTTTCTCCTCCGACGGCCAAACGCTTTGGATCCCACATTTGTTGGGATGAAGTTGTTATTGGCCATTCCCCCGGATCGACTGAGAAAGTCTGCTAGGCGGTGTGTGACACAGGTGGCTGTATTACACGCACGCTTCTGCGCTGTAACACTGCAGCAGGACAGACAACAGAAAACATTTGAATGGTGTTATCTGAAAGAATTTTAATATCAGATATTTTTACATCAGTTATTTCATTACTTCCATAAAATATTTGTGAAAATTTAGATAATTTAGATAAATATAAAATTAAATATATAACTATGACAATAAACCACCTTATAATTGTATAACACTCACAAATGTCTGAGTCAGAAGTCTTACCTGCAAAACTTTGATGTTTTTGATGTTCATTTGTAGAGGATCAATAACAACACATGCGTGTACATTATTATGGGTGATGTTACTTTCGTAATATGTATAATTAGTTATTCAAGAGGTATGTGTAAAATGCACAAGTTTACTCCTGGATTTATTTTTTATTACATATGGAAGGTGCATATGGTATATTGATTTTTTATGTCTGTCATGGCCGAAAGAAAGAAACAAAAAAACAATGCAACCAAGCATTTATGTGCAATCAATCAAGCAGACAGAATCCACATGCAACAAGGTTGTATAATACAGAAAAGTGCGGCAAAGAAGCAGCTAAAGTTAGATGGCATTAACTGTTTCTTCGTAGCTTGTAAATGGATTGTGCTTGAGCAGGCTGCGTTTCTTGCCAGGCGTACCAGCCCCCACATCAGTCTGCGGGGACATTTGTAATTTGTGGAGTTCTTGGGAAAGTTTCCCCAGCACGCAGGTGCTGAGATTGGAGCAACGCTTGGACAGGAATCTGCCCTGGCTGTCAGGAGAAACACATGCATAGACGCATCATCATAGACATGCCGCGCCCCACCCAACTATTAGTAGAGCTTTACCCTGCATGCAGATAAAACCACATCCTGCTCTGGGTTTATAACATGCTCTGCATCATCTGCTCAGTCAATTACAGGTGTGAATTTATCAACCAAAACTTCTGGGGTTAACATGCAGCCATTCCATTAAAAGGAAAAAATGGACATGCTGTTGTTGTCTTATAAGGTGCTTTGGCAGGCAAAGGAAGGTTACCGCATAGACAGAGTTTGGCAGATCTCTATGGACTTAGGCACGTAACTCCTCATTTGACTAACTTCACTAGGATTTAGTGTCATTTAAATTTACTAAGATTGACAATTGCAGAGTGAAAGAGAAGAAAACACAGTTTCCCCATACAGAAAACAATCCTAAATGACAAGCAAGACATCGAAAGAGCATTAAGGCTGTACCTATTCTCCTCCTCTGTGGGCTCCGCGTCTTCTGCTGTCATCAGCACAATGTTTCTGATGATAGCACTCAATAACCACTGTGCTTCAAAGTCCATGAGTGCAAGTCTGTCTGACAGTGATTCTGTAGCAGGTCTGAAGACAAATATAAACACATGTGACCAAAAAGATCAGCGACACCTGCTTCTTGATGTTTGTAAAAAGCCTGCTAAGATACAGCTGAGCATCACAGGGGATCATTTTGCTGATTTCATTAATAAAAACATACATAGATTGTGAAGCTTTACCTTGCTGGGGCCGCGCTTGTGCTGCTCATCTGGCATATGACTACAGCATAAGCAACAAAGAAGACAGAGATCTTCAACATAAACATGTTACCCTGTGACAAAAACAGTGTGATTAATCCTATGACTGTTCTTAAAATTCATCCTAAGATTTCATGTCAGTCTTTAACTCCATCAAAACTGTGAGCGAAGCTTCATGACATGCAAAACTGTCTGCATTCCTCAACAGGTAGCTATGGTCCTCTCCTCATGGTCAACTATAACAGGAACAGATAGATAAACAACCTAAATAAGAATCTACATGCGTGAGTTTAGTGCCTGGGAGAGAAAGAGGATCATAATCAAATTATAACACATTCATCTCTCAAAACAACTAGAAACTGAACGATATTGTGCTCTATGCTCCCATCTATTTTTTAAGGGTTAGCATAACACAGCCCAAAAATGTAGGTTTGGTGCAGTTTTAGGAGTCTTACCTCACCTTGAATGTATATGTCTTCCTGTTCAATAAAAATATAGTTTCAGTAAACTTGAAGACCAACTTGACTTTACTGTGTGCATCAACAACGTTCAGGCATCTATATATTCACTATGAGAACTGGCTATTATATGTGAAGGTGCTTAAATTATCTCCTATCATCCAATCATCAGACAGACAGGCACCATCCAGCCAACCAACATCTGTCTATGGCTCTGGCACACCGATATAGTGCAAAGATGTACTATGACGTCATTCTTTAGTCACTAAGTGCTCTATTCACTAAATGTCATTTGAACCCTTTCTTATCTTGCAATTGCAACTAAATTTAGGTCATTTATATAACTAGAATTAAATAAATCTCCCCAATACAATTCTATGTAATAAATATTTTACAGACTTCCAGAAATATGTTATCATTGTAATCTCTCCAATGGACTCATTAAGGACTCACAACTAAAACTTGCTAGTACAGCCATCTGCTGGTGAGGACTGGTCATTACAAAAATTTATTTTAGGATAGGTTTTTGTAATATAATAGTTCAGTTTTATCACACTTTGATAAAACCACTGAAAAGAAAAATATACAAATGACTTTAATACAGAAACTTTTAGCAGTAACTGTCCAGTCTGTGTTACCTAACAATTCACACATTTTTATAGACATTTCAGAACAAGTGGATTGACACTACAGACAACTGAAAGCAATGGCCTGTCTATGCCAGATGAAGGGGCTAAAATTGTATTGGCAAGAAATTATGAAATCAGACTATTACACTATTTTCCATTGGGAATTGTTTGGCTCTCTGTTAAGAGTAAATTTATACAACAAATATTTGAAGAAACCTACTAGGACCAGGAGTGTACATAGTCATATATTCTTACACACATACGTTCTCCTATCTCATACATGTGTTTAATGTCATGTTCATACATTTTTATTGCATACGTTTAAACATTTTGCTCTCATAGTCAAATATTTTCCTGCACGCATTCATACATTTTGATTTCATGCAAATGCATTCAATGTATACATTTAATATTAAAAATGTATGCAAGTGAAGAACTTATGTTTGATAGGGTATAGTGGAAAGGGAAGGAGTGTATGGAAACAGAGGGCTGATCATTAATTACACTGTGATTGGCTGAGCCAGAATCATGATCAGGGCTATGTGTTCCTAATCAGCTAAAAAGTGGGAGATGAGGTACAAATAGACTATGCCAACAAATCATTGGGGTATTAAGGAATATTTTATCTTCTATAACTGCCATATCCTTGGTTTTGTCCACCAATATTGTGTTATTTGCGGTCATTTCCAGGTATGCTGCATCATCATTTTATATAATAAATCAGTGCTATCATATGGCAAGCCAAAGGCATCAGAATAACGCTACGGATTAATCGTATTAACATATGAATGCATTTTAACTACAGGGGGTAGAGCAAAACAAATATGTCATTTTTAAAGGACACCATACAAATAAGGAAAAACAAAACACCTGGGAGAACATTGCTACAAAATTAACTGCAACCAGGGGTGTTAAAATATCAGGGAAGAAGGTTTTTATTACCTTCTTTTTTGATACTTATTACCAGTGAGACTGCAGAGATACTTTCTGCACTGGTTTGGTTCCAGTGATACACCTAGAACTACAGAGAGAACTATCGAGTGATACACCTAGAACTGGTTCACAAAATATGTTTTTCAAAAACAAAATTCAAAATAGCGTATATAAGAAATATACAATTTGTTTGCTTTGAGCTATGGATTCCAATGCTCTACCACTACCTACCACTGAACTACAGGAACACTTCAAGATTATCGTGGTTCAAGTGCTTTAAGACCATTGTTCTAAAGATATTACCAGGTGTTTAAAAATGCCAGCTAAATAACTTTTTGCAGTAGACATTTCATTAGAAGTGTCCCATTTTTATGTTTGCAACTGTCATTGTACCACCAATCGCCCAATCGTTTTGCATGCTTATTTAGTATGACAAAATTCATCAGCTCACTTAGTTTCATGATCGTCTGATGTTTAGTTTAGGAAATATAGACTTATTGGTACACTTGGCCATGCCCAGTTATAGCTTTCCAAAAGCAAAACCTTTTCTGATAATTATTGGCCTATACAATATTCAATCAGCAATGATGGGACCAAGCACAACCTGGTGTATGTTTATATTTAGGATGTCACAAATTAATTTAGAACTTTATATCAGCCATGCCCATACATTATTCTGACCAAGGCTGAAGTTACTAAATCTAAATGTTAGTTGATGTTAGCCCACCACAATAAACATATTTACCAAGTTTGATGTCATTTGATCAATGCATGCTGTAAATATTAGCAATATTGTAAATATTCCTGTTTCTCATTTTTCACAATCATTTTACCACTATGGCAGCACTGTTCAATATATCAAAAATCCCTTTGCAATTTTAAATCATCAATGTCTTGGAATGATGCTCACTAAGTTGATGCTCACCAAGGTGATAATCACATGAAATCCTTAGGAGGAGTATTTAAAAGTCATGGCATGCGCTTTTCAGAAAATCCACAATGGCTGACTTCCTGTTGGGCGGAGCTAAGGGTTGTAAGAGCAATCGTAAGATTTTTGTTTTTTGTTTGGGTTGACATCAGCAATACATACCAAGTTTTGTACAGGTGCGTACATATACGTCTTCTCTTCAGCTCTCAGCAAAGGCGGTCACAAATTTTCCCTCTCCCTCCCCTACCTCTCCTTGCTGGCTTCTCTTGTCTTGTAACTGTTAGTTCTATCTCTGAGACTCTCCTTGTCCTCCTCTCGAAAACAAAAAGGAATTATGGAT
>JAZGTJ010012220.1:0-16064 GCA_036877575.1 Botia almorhae
ACTTCTCTGCTATTCCTGACTTCCTCATACAATACCACAGCTCTTCTCTTGGTACCCTGTCATATGCTTTCTCCAGGTCTACAAAAACACAATGCAGCTCTCTACGGCCATCTCTGTACTTCTCCATCAGCATTCTCTGAGCAAAGATTGCATCTGTAGTGCTTTTTCTGGGCATAAAGCCATACTGCTGCTCACAAATACCTACTACCCTCCTTAACCTAGCTTTCACTACTCTTTCCCATACCTTCATTGTATGACTTATCAACTTTATGCCTCTGTAGTTGTTGCAACCCTGCACATCACCCTTGTTCTTAACAATAGGTACCATTACACTTCTCCATTCCTCAGGCATCTTCTCACTCACTAAAATCCTGTTAAACAATCTAGTAAGTAATTCCACTGCTGCTTCTCCTAGACATTTCCACACCTCCACCGGTATCTTCTCCGCCTTTCCTCTTTTCATCCTCTTCAAAGAAATACTAACTTCATTTTTACTAATCTTTTGAACTTCCTGCTCCACATTGTGTACCTCTTCTACCCTTTTCTCCCTCTCATTTTCCTCATTCATCAACACTTCAAAGTACTCCTTCCATCTTCTCTGTACACTCTCCTCACTTGTGAGCACCTTTCCATCTCGATCCTTAATAACCCTAACCTGCTGCACATCCTTCCCATCTCGATCCCTCTGTCTTGCTACCCTGTACAAGTCCTTCTCTCCTTCTCTAGTGTCTAACCTAGAGTACAACTCATCATATGCCCTCTGCTTGGCCTTAGCCACTTCCCTCTTCACTCTGTGCCGCAAATCCTTGTATTCCTGTCTACTTTCCTTAGTCTTTTCCATGTCTCACTTCTTTTTGGCTAACCTCTTCCTCAGTATACTATCCTGAACTTGCTCATTCCACCACCAAGTCTCGTTATCTTCTTTCCTCCTTCTATATGACACACCTAGCACCTTTCTTCCTGTCTCCCTGATCACTTTTGCTGTAGTTTGCCATTAATCTAAAAACACTAGCTGACCGCCCAGAGCCTGTTTCAACTCCTGTCTAAATTCTTCACAGTATTCTTCCTTTTCCAGCTTCCACCACTTGGTTTTCTTCTCTACATTTGATCTCTTCTTCTTCCAGACCAACACCTTCATTCTACACACCACCATTCTATGTTGTCTGGCTACACTCTCTCCCACCACAACTTTACAGTCACTAATCTTCGTCTACAGTAGACGAAGGTCGCTTCGTCAACATAAGATGTAATCTACCTGTGTGCTCCTTCCTCCGCTCTTATAGGTCACTAAATGCTCCTCTCTCTTCTGGAAAAAAGTATTTACCACAGCCATCTCCATCCTTTTAGCAGAGTCTACTATCATCTATCCTTCACTGTTCCTTACCCTGACTCCAAACCTGCCCAACACTTCCTCATCACCTCTGTTCCCCTCACCAACATGTCCATTAAAGTCTGCGCCTATAACTACCCTGTCTCCTCTGGGAATACTCACCGTAACCACTTACAACATTCACCTGACACTCTTTTTTTACCTCCAGAACATTCTTCACAAATTCCTCTTTCAGGATCACTCCTACCCCATTTCTCTTCCTATCCACACCATGATAAAACAACTTGAAACCTGATCCAATACTACGGGTCTTGCTACCTTTCCACCTGGTTTCCTGTACACACAATATATTTACCTTCCTTCTCTCCATCACATCAACCAGCTCCCTACCTTTTCCTGTCATTGTCCCAACATTCAGCGTCCCTATTCTCAGTCCTACACTCTTGCCTTTCCTCCTCTCTTTCTGCCTATTCACGCGTCTTCCTCCTCTCCTCTTTTGACCAACAGTAGCCCAATTTCTGCCGGCACCCTGTAGATCAACAGCACCAGTGGCGGTCGTTGTTAACCCGGGCCTCGACCGATCCGGTATGACATTCTGTTTGATGATTCGCATATTTAGATTTGGCAAAGTTTTATGTCGGATGCCCTTCCTGACACAACCCTCTCTATTTATCCAGGCTTGGGACTGGCACCGAAGTCACTGTCTTATTACCCCTGTGGCTAGATTAGAACATATATATAACAACTGGATGAACTGAAATAATATGTTAAAAACATATTTTATGCATATGGATAAAGCAATGAATGTACTTTTAGTTTTTGTTCATTTGTCTTTCCTGCTCCTTTATAATATAGCTTTTTATTAAAGTTTTTTGCACTGTGATAATAAGTTTTGCATTATACAAATGTTTTGTCATTTGTTAGTTCAGTTCCCATTTGTTTTCTTTTATCTTTCAGATCTGTTCTAGGTTTTTGTTCTCTTGTTCAAATTATTTTGTTCAGATTATGTTTCTAATCATTCAAAATAATTAAATTGTTTAGGTATATGCTGATTCAATCTTGATTAATGACTTTTAATTAATGAAATGTGTTTATATACATGTGTTTATACATAGAAATCACATATTACAGGACATCCCATCTTATATGCATGTGTGTTGCTTTTTCCTTTGCTGCACCAATCACAAACTAAAGAGAGATCAGAGAAATATAACTTTTTCTCTAAGGTTTATAAAAACATGGAAAAATGACACTCATGACAAAACAGACAAATGACATTCAAAAACTGCTTCCTTGTGTCTATATTGCAGTAAAGTTAATTTGTAGTAAAGTTGGTGTTTGAGTCTGGCAAGTTTAATTATAGTAAATTCAAGTAAATTCTTTCTTTGTCACAGCCTGTAGGACAGGTGCCCTGCCTCTGTACAGCATGCTTCACAAGAGAGCACGCTCTCCTTTGCAAACCATGGCCTGCAAAGCAATTTGATCTAATTTCCTGCCAGTTTACTTTTGTCCCCTCTGCTATCTGCTTTAAGGTTAACAAAGTAGGTCCTTGTAAGTTTTAGTTGTTTTGAAATATTACATGTATTAGAATTTGTGTACATTGGCCTTTAATCAAAATGGCTAGATATTCTTTTTCTAGGTCTCTTTTAAACATTTTTACTTTGTAAAATAGAAAGGCTAACAAAAAATTTAACATGGAAAAAAAGCAAAAAGTGAACTGTGAAAGGAACAAATTCAGAAACAGAAAAAGGTATGAGAAGGACTTTAAACATACACCATAAAAATAACACAATTCTCTTTAAGACTACAACATAAACAGAACAAATGGGCCCTTTCCACCATAGTTAACTCTTACATTTACATTTACGTATTTGGCTGACACTTTTATCCAAAGCGACTAAAAAAAGTAACATTGCATTATTCATACATTGTTTCTGTGCAATCCCTGGGATCGAACCCATGACCTTGGCATTGTAGACGCCATGCTCTAAACACTGAACTACAGGAAAGCTTGCATATTATTATTATTATTCTAAACAATAGAAAGAAAGCACTAGCCACCACAACATAATAAATGATGTGATCAATAGGTCATGACATGTTTTTCTCACACACAAGATGTTAGTTTAAGTTATATATCCTTGTCCAGAGATATATAACAGATATTAGAATGACGATACAAACAGTGGAGTCCAGCAGCTAGCGATGACAATGGAGTTGGAGATACAGGTGAGGCCCACACAACACACACTGGAGAACATGAAGGAGATCGGTGAGACACAAACGAACTGGAGCAGGTAATCGATAGAGCATGGAGATGAGTCTGTTTCCGTGGTTAAGATCAGGCAAAAGGTGAGTGGAGTGTGTGCTTTTATACTGTCCTTGATTGATAACATGGGCAGGTTATTGGTACTACGGTGAATGTGATCGCTTAATGTGGGTGGAGCCTGGTGCTTCCGTGACAGAACCCCCCCCCCTCCACAGACCACTCCTGAGGGCCCAATACCCCAACGCTGTGGTGGACATCCTTGACCTCTGGGAGCAGGAGGCTCATCTCTTGGACCAGGCTCTGTGGAAACAGATGAGTGATGTGACGAGTGAAATGGTTTAAGCAGTGATACGTGAAATGTGGGGTGGATGCGGTATTGTGGTGGCAGTTTCAATTTGTATGTGATCGGGTTGATTTTTTTGAAGATGGGGAAGGGGCCAATGAACCTGGGACTCAGATTTCTGCAGGATGTTCTTAAACGGATATCTTTGGTGGATAGCCATACCTTTTGACCCGGTCTGAAACTTGGTGTTTGTGCTCTTCGTGAGTCTGCTCGAAGTTGATGTTGTCTTACCGCTCTTTGGAGGTGTTGATGAGCTGAGTCTTAAACTCTCTCACTCTCCTGGAACCAATGATTAATAGATGGTACTTCAGATGGTCCCCCCATCCAGGGGAACAATGGGGGTTGGTAGCCGAGTATGCACTGGAAAGGGGTGTGATTCGTGGTAGGTTGTCTGAAGGAGTTCTGCGTGTACTCGGCCCAGGTGAGAAATCGGTTCCAGGAGTTTTGATGACCATGACAGAAGGTACGTAAGTAGCGACCTATCTCCTGGGTCTTTCTCTCTGTTTGCCCGTTGCTTTGAGGGTGATATCCAGAAGATAGGCTTACGGTCACACCTAGGAGATAGAAAAAAGATCTCCACACTCATGAGATGAATTGTGGTCCTCTGTCAGAGACAATATCCTCTGCAATGCCAAAGTTTTTGAATACCTGGTTAAATAGTGCCTCTGCAGTTTCCATGGCAGTTGGGAGTCCTTTCAAGGGTATTAACTGGCATGCTTTGGAGAAACAATCTACAGCCACCAGAATGCATGTGTTCCCGTCAGAAGCTGGTAGATCTGTAATGAAATCAACTCCTAGGTGTGACCAGGAATGCCGAGGAGTGGGTAAAGGTAAGAGTTTACCTGATGGTAAATGTCGAGGAGTGAATCCTGACTGGAAATTCTCATAGATACCATTTCTTTCCAGCAAAGAGCATATCTGTGAAGACACCACCTTTTCCAGTATTTTTGAGATAAAAGGTAAATTTGAGATGGGTCTGTAATTTACTAGTTCCCTGGGATCAAGTTGTGTTTTTTTAATAATGGGTCTGATAACAGCCAGTTTGTAAGGTTTTGGGACATATCCCAACACCAATGATGTATTAATAATATTATGTAGAGGGTCTATAATTTCAGGCAGCATATCTTTCAGCAACCTGGTAGGTATAGGATCAAGCATACACGTTGTTGATTTAGATGCTTTAATTATTTTTGACAGTTAATCTCTATCTATAGTAGAGAATGACTGGAGTTGCTCCTTGGGCAGGTTATGATGCACCAGCTGAATTGTTTGTGTTGAAGACAGTTGCATGTTTATGATTTTTTACTCTTGCAGTGTCTATTTTGTTATTAAAAAAATTATAAAATCATTGCTATTATGCTATTGACTGTCAGAGGCAGATGACTCTTTATCTTTGGTTAATTTAGCCACTGTGTTAAATAGATATCTAGGGTTGTGTTTAACTTTAGAGGAGCGACTATGTCTAACGTGTTAGAAAATAGAGAGTTAATATTTTATGTTGTGCTGTCAAGGTTTTCAGAGTCATCCTTTATGTTAGGGAATGAAGACAGTGAAGGTAGGTTTTTGATAAAAAATCTTTAGTGGTAGAATTTATTGTTCTACTGTATTTATAGCAAGTAGGTGACTTTGCAGCCACAGGTAAATGTATTTTACAGGACACAAGATAATGATCTGAAATGTCTTCGCTCTGCTGCAGAATATTGATGTCATCAACATTAGTACCATAAGACAGGATTAAATCTAATGTATGATTACGGCGATGAGTTGGTTCTGACACGTGTTGTGAGACACCAATAGTGTTCAAAATTTAGTGCACCAACTATTAAGACTTGATCGGTGGCTAGCACTACTTATGATAAAAAGTCAGCAAATTCCTTGATAAGGTCTGTGTGGTACCCTAGTGGCCTGTAGACAGTAGCCAGTAGAAATGACAAAGTCTGCTTAATTACCCCAGATGAATATATGCTATATATGCTATAGATGCTATATTAAGCACCATTACTTCAAAAGAGTTGTAACTAAAGTCAGATCTTTGGGTAGCTGTAAATGTATTCAAAAAAAGTGCAGCAACACCTCACCCTTTGCCTTTTGGACGAGGCTCATGCTTATAACAGTAATTTTGGGGGATTGACTCATTTAATGTAATGTAATCATCCTGTTTTAGCCTGTCAAGCAGAGCACGTCTAGGTTGTAATCTGTGATCATATCGCTAACAAGTGCTTTTGTAGAGAGAGCTCTAATATTCAATAAGCCAAGCTTTATTAATTGTTTGTCTGTATTATGTACCTTTTTATATTTGTTTAACATTTATTATTTATTATAATATTTATTATTAAATTGCCATGTAACTGTTTACGTTTTTTTTGTATTTAGCAGTCCAGGGGACAGACACAGTCTCAATATTATAATATTTAAGTGATTCTATGTGTTGCAAATTATGTGACATCTGTGGCATGTGACGGCTGGCAGACAGTTGGTTAAGCCAGTCTGTCTGCTTCCTGACCTGGACCCCAGTTAGTCAAATATTAGTAGTAGTATTACTAAGACTATATGCCAAATTTCTAGATAAATGAGCAGCACCAGCCCTAGAGAGATGGAGGCCATATCTTTTCAACAGGTCAGGTCTACCCCAAAACGTTTCCAATTATCTATGTAACCTATATTGTTCTGTGAACACCACTTAAACATCCAGCCATTTAGTGATGACAGTCTGCTATGTATTTCATCAACACGATAAGCAGGGAGGGGGCCAGAGAATATTATTGTGTCCGACATTGTACTAGCAGGTTGACATTGTTTAATATTATCTTTAGTAATCTTCGACTGACGGAGACAAACATCATTTGTGCCGACGTGTATAATAATCTAACTGATTTTACATTTAGCTTTAGCCAGCATGTTTAAATTTGCTTTAATGTCAGGCGCTCTGGCTCCCGGTAAGCATTTGACTATGGTGGCTGGTGCCTCTATTTTCACATTCCGTACAATAGAATCTCCGATAACTAGGGCACTTTCAACAGGTGTCTCGGTGGGTGCCTCACTGAGTGGGGAGAACCTGTTTGAAACTGTGATCGGAACGGAGGAGCAGGGTCCTGCGGCTATGCCGTCTCACAGTCACAAAGTTTCCCTGCTGCTGGGGATCTGCAACCGGAACCGAACAATGTATGCCTAGTCACATCCAAAGTCTGGTCTAAAGCCCTATCACTCTTACTATCTTCAAGTAAAGTCTGGATACGTGTCTCTAATTCTGAAATCTTCTCTGTCAGCCTAACTATTTTCCTACATTTATCACATGTAAAACCCTCAGTGCTGACAGAGAAGGCTACACTAAACGTGGCAAACAGTGCATGTTACAATAACAGGAGAAGATGGCATGACTCACCATATTTTACGAGTTATTTCTACTTACCGCAGTTGTTTGATAAACTCGGGTGGATGAAAAACGCAGATGATAAAGACAATATAGACAGTAAACACAGAAAACAGCTGACCGGCTAGCGCGGTGCTAACCGAACTGAGTCATCTGTCATGAATAACAATCAAAAGCTAGCGCTATCTAGTTAATTCAATATGATGTAAGCAATACACAAACAAGTTACGTTAATAATTTAGACACCAAAAGTAATCAGATAAGAAAATAATGAAAAAAGAGAGTCAGGGCAAGGCTAAGCAGAGGCACAAACACAACCACTTGCAGCAAGTGGTGAATGCTTCCTGTAATTTCTTCATAGCTTCGGTGGCTTCCATGTTCCAGGACAGAAACTTGGGCTTGCCCTTTAACAAATTGGTGAAAGGAGATGTAATGGTACCGTAATTTGCAATAAAATGAAGGTAGAAATTGGAAAAACCTAGGAATCTCTGGAGTTCTTTAATGTTTGTGGGAATTGGCCAGGATCGAATTGCTTCCACCTTCCCCTCATCCATCTTAATACCTTGAGCATCTATATTGTAACCCAAAAACTGAATAAAAGTTTGATAGAAGGTACATTTTTTAGCTTTTAAGAACAGGTGGTGTTTGCTGAGCCGTTTCAGGACCTCAGAAATGTGTTCATGATGTTCTGCCTCGTTCCTTGAGTAAAAATAAAATATCATCAATATAAAAACATTAAAATATCATCAATATAAATGATCAGAAAAAGATTTATGTACGCGCTTCTGAGGTCTAACTTAGTGAATTTTGGCTCCACAAAGTTGTTCAAGTGCTGTAGGGACGAGAGGTAGGGGATATCTGAACAGTATTGTGATCTTATTTAACTCACAATAATCTATGCAAGGCCGCAAGCACCCGTCCTTCTTTGCCACGAAGAAGAAACTAGAAGCAGCAGGGGAGGTAGATGGTCGGATGTAGCCTTGATGTAATGCCTCGGTGATGTACTCCTCCATGGCCTTCTGTTCTGGGATGGAAAGTAAGTAGATTTTACCTCTGGGTACTGGAGCATCCGGAGTGAGGTCAATGGTGCAGTCCCATGGTCTGTGCAAAGGTAAGGGAGTATTCCTTGGGAATGGATATGGATCTCTTTTCCAGAGGACTTTCAATGGATGTGGAGAAAACTGGGAGATCAGAGGTATGTACATTTGATCTTGGTAGATTTTGAAAACATTTATGGAAATGGTTCTTACCCCACTTCAGGACTTCACCGGAGGATATTGGAGGGTCATATGAAACGAGCCATGGACGCCCTAATACAACTCCAGATGTAGATCCCTCCAGAACCAGTAGAGAAATATAGACCAACTTGTAATTTGATGGGACCCACCACATATCGCCCACATGTCACCACATATGTCCTCGGCCGTTAGGATTCCCGTCTTTAAACTGTATCTTGTATGTGGTTTCATTGATCCTTTTCTTAAGCTGGAGTTGATCACAGAGGTCGTCGGAGATGAAGTTGCCGGCTGACCCAGAGTCAATGAGTGCATTAACTGAAACACAACAATGAGCAGTAGTCAGTTGTATGGTAGTTGTGAGTGGTGATGCCTTCATGGGTGATGAGGATACAACAGGTCTTAGAGGACGAATGGGACATTTTTGCATTACATGTCCTTTTTGACCACAGTATATACACAGACCCTGAGTTAGCCGACATTGAAGTTCAGCCGAGGACAGACATGTAAGGCGGGTATGGTCCAGTTGCATAGGTTCTGGAGGGCTGGAGTTAACAGTACTGGGTCTTGTGTATCCTTTTAGGATGTTTGCAGAACGTGGTCATTGTGGGCTTATATTGTATGGACAAGAGCATCACATTCTGCTAAATCAGGTGAAAATATTGTTTTAGAACCTGCTTACTACAAATAAGGTGATTGTTTCAGAAACAAATATCAGGTTTTAATAAACATTTATTGAAAAACAAATAACAAACTTAAAATTAAACCAAATTATGACGTTTTTTTTACATTTGTAATTGGTAACACTAATCTTTGGCAATAATACAAACATCAAACATTTTAACAACACCAAACATTTTAATATAGTGCAGAAGTAGCAGTACTATGGTAGTATGTTATTTAAACATATCAAAGTGATCATTGTGTTTAGTGTGCTTCAGTGCTGGGATGTTAGTGTTATTATAAGACAACAGGTTTGGCTCATTAGGAAGTGTGAGCCATACTTACGACACTGTTATATTACATACAGTACAGTTTCTGCTATTTAGGCTTTATAAACTATCAGTGTCTTAATTTAAAAAACAAATATCTTTTTCTTTTATATTCAGACATTCTGCCAGTTTATTTTAGCTTCAATGATTGTCCCCTGTGGTGCATGCAAGTATTAAATTGATTTGAGAAATGCACTCGCAGCCCTTTTCTGTGATAGAAAATTAGGTCATGATCGTGACTAATTAAGGAAAAGTAATTATCTCACAGACCCTTCATTATCACATGTCCTATTTGTTGTTTTTGATGTCAAGCCTCATTTAGCAATGCATTAATTGGCTTAACATATAGTCTTATACTTCACAACTCTGAAGAGAATTTGTAAATTTTCTCTGCCTGCCCCGACTATTGGATTATCAAATCAAATCAAATCACTTTTATTGTCACATCACCACAGCACTTGTGCCTAGGTGAGTGAAATTCTTAGGAGCGTGCTCCAGACAGTGCAGATACAATTAACATTTAGACAGGTAAGACAGGTTTGTACAGAGACAATGTGCAATATAAACATACATACAAACTTACATACTCAGACATGTTAACAAGTTGAGGAGATGTGCAAAAGAGGTATTTTCAATGAAATTGTGCAAAGGGAGATTGGGGAGGGCAGCACATAGTGCAAAGGAATGTAGTGCAAGATAAACATATGTATTTGCATCTATGTATGTAATGTGTGCATAAGTCCAGTGATAGGTAATAAAGTGCAGTGCTGTTAGGTGTAATGACTTTGATTGTTCATTAGCCTGATAGCCGTAGGGAAAAAACTTCCTCAGCCGTCTCAAGAAGAAGAGGCGTTGATGTGTCTTCTTCAGCACTGCATCTGTGTGAGCAGACCATGTGAGATCCTTACCGGGATTATCGGGATTATTTTACCGTTTGTGATTGTTTGCTGCCTGCCCCGACTCTCGTCTGTTTTGTCTTGCCTTTGATATTGTTGTTTGCCTGATTTCTGCCTGTTTGACTACGATTGATATTAAAACGCTGCATATGGATCCCAACGTGTCTGATCCTTCATTACAATTAAAGTTGAAAAGTATTATCTTCTTTGTATTACCTTGTTTCAGTTGAAAAAAAAAACTAAACAAAAAACAAAATGACAGCTTCAGTAAAACAATTTACAAAACAGTGTTTACATGAACTTCTTGAAATAAACCAATCTGATGCAGAAAATTGATCCCTTGTGTGTTTCTTAGTTAATAATGACAGTAAATTCCCAGTGACACACCATATCAGGTAAAATTCACAATGACACCTCAAATCAGAGTTTTCACAGTTGTGATAAAATCCAGGGGAAAAACAATGAAATATGAAACTTTGAAAAAATGAAAACATTGAAAAATCTAACTTTTAAATTTTACAAAAAAATAATTTTGAAACCTTTGTTTGATACATTTTAGTGATTTTACAAGTGATTTGGGTACAAATTTGTGAGTCAGTTTGGTATGCAAAACACTTGTTGAAAATAACTAATAAAGTGGACTACCTAGGCTTTTTATCAATGAGCTTTCTTGCGGTAGAACCAGTGTATCACCCTGTCACATTACCAATTTTATTATTATTTTATTTTTTGTACTAATTTATATTTTGTACAATTCAGTACTATTTTTCAGTACACAACATACACAGTCACCACATGTGTGAAAACAGAGGGGGCGATCGTTTTATTCCATCTAATGTGTTGCTCTACAATAACTACCAAAAGATATCTATATATATCTTTCAGTAAAGGTTATGGTTATAATGGCTGTTCTTACTAAGAAAGCAAGTTCCTAGACAACGTGACTCTGTAACAGTCTTAAATGGCTTATTGCTTTTAATCATATTTTTGTCAGCACTTTATAAAAGTTACATTGAGAACACGGCAAAGCATGTTTTGTGTGTTTGTTTCATAAAATGTTTCTTTAATCCATAATCTGCACAGAAAAGTCCAGATAAATCAATTTGAAAAGAAATTATAGGGACTTAATTGCCTGAGGTGAAGAATTATAAAACATGTCTAGTTGCTCAGTGACTGTAAATAAAATCTTTTAGCATTCCTGACAAAACTTTAAGTTAATTTTCCAGGATGTTAATTGTAATTCATTTTGTGAAAATCGCTTATTAATAGACTGAGGCTTTATATTTAACTGTATATAAAAATATCCTTGCCACAGGCTGACCATGAATAGTTTGTTAAAAAGTCAGTTCCTTAACATGGCAATTTAATACCATTAATGTAATAAAGGTTAACAGCAGTAATATCAAATAACAATATACTTAAAATAGAAATGGCACCTTAGGGATACATGGAGCTGGTCTGGAAGGTGAACTTAACCTTCATCCTCCATGTTCCAGTCAAAAAGTCTCCTCAAAAGTGTATGTTAGTATTATTTAAGAAAGGGAGCAGTCCTTCACAATCCACTGCAAACTCACATTTGTAATATAGAATGCCCACTTATTGCTATTCAATCAAATCCCACCCTCAAGGTCTAGTTTTTTTCACAGTGTAGGTGTATTTCATATTAAGTAGTCGTTGTATCATTATGGCATTGTATGACCACAAAATCACGACAAAACACAGAATTTCCCTCACACATCCACTGTTTATATTCAACTTCCCCAAAAATACACCAAATTGGATTTCAAAACTCTACTATAGCTAAAAGGAAAACTACACTGCCACTGTAACCCAATGCTCGGTCTGATGTCCTCTGTAGACTACACAGCATGCTGGAATATGAGACTGTTATAGACGGCTTTATGATGGATATAATCTAATTTGTGGGCTTTTAAGAATGGCCTGCTCTCCTTAACGTCTTTACCATTTGTTGCCATAACATTTTTAGAAAGAGGCAAGGTTATTCTTTCACACTGGTTATTCGGAAACCTGCACAGATTTTGAACCTCATATTTGAGAGAGAGAGAGAGTTGATGAGCTATAACAACTCTTTAGTTCCATAATAACACCTTTTCTGTGCTTCTGAATTTGTGCTTCTTCTGAACCTCTGAATGTTTGTAACTTTTGTCCTGTGGCTTGATGTGTAATTCTGCACCACTTCCCCTCCACTCTAGTGCAGCTGTTTTTCAGTGTCTCTGATTTCATAGAGTTACCCGTGTCCTTTGAAATGTCAGCATAGGTTCTCTCTATACACAATATAATTTTTTATTTCGTGTATGTATGCATGTGTGTGTTAGTGTGCATAACAGACATATTTTTTAATCTAGATATACGATTACTGATTACCCAGAATGCCTTGTTAATGTTTAATAAGTCACTGATATAAAAAGTCATAACTATAGCACCAAAAACATATTGTGAGTTTTATATGCAAGACTGATTTCAACTGCTTATCTGCTTAGTCTGGGATAGGCTTTCCTATCTGCCCCATTATGAGCATAATGTATACGTCAACAGAACATACCCATTATTACGCCAATAAACAAACATGATATAAAACTGGAAAAGAAACATGAAGTACATTAACCGTCAGCCCTGCCCCGTCACTTCTGTAGTTCTCCAACCCAACTGAATTACTGTTTGTGATGACTACGGTATATAAATTTGAGATCTGTTGAAAGGGTACAAGACTCACTCAGATTGTGTGCCACTGGACTCCCGCAGAACCCAAGAAAGATGCATTACACATGAAATCATTTCTTGACAATCATTTCATGGCCAAAAATATTGGCACCCTTGCAATTCTGTCAGAAAATGTAACCCTTCTCTAAGAAAATTGTTGCAGTTGCAAATGTTTTGGTACTCACATATTTATTTTTTATTTTTTTGCATTGGAACAACACAAAGACAGATAAGAAAAATCACATCTGATACAATTCCACACAGAACCAAAAAGATGCACTGGACAAAATTATTGGCACCCTTAACTTAATATTTGGTAACACCCTCTTTGGCAAAAATAACTGAAATCAGTCGCTTCCTGTAACCATGAATGAGTTTCTCACACCTGTCTACTGGAATTTTGGACCAATCTTCTTTTGCAAAACGCTCCAGGTTATTCAGATTTGAAGGATGTGTCAGGACTTCGGTTTGATCGGCTGGGTTTGTATTGTTTTTTGTCCGTGTCACCCCTCCCTCTCGTTATCGCTCCCAGCTGTGTTCTGTCATCACTATCACACTCACCTGTTTAGCGTTTGATTTCTCCCCTTTATAGGTTTCCCCACTGTGTGCAGTCCCTGTCAGATCGTCGTGCTCATAGACGTTGCCTGACCAGTTCAGCCTTGTTGCCTTAGTTAGCTTAGCCGAGCGTAGCTTAGCTTAGTTTGTTCTAGTCTAGTTAATTCATAGTCTCAGTCACGCCAGCCTTCTGTTTATACCCGTCTGTGTTTCAGTGTGTCTCGCTTGGGCTGGTGTTAGTTAGGTGTGTGTATGTTGTCTTGTATGTCTCAAGCTCCAGCTTGTATGTTGCTGTCTTGTGTTTCCCCTGTGTGCAGATACCCCATTCTGTTGTCCTCCGTCCTGGGATCAGCCGCTGTCCAGCCTACCTGCTCTCCCGTCTGCTTCCGGACCGGTAGCCTCAGCATCGCTGCCTACCAGCTCTACCTCCCGCATTGCCTCGCTCCTCACTGGGGTTCCCGCCTTCTTCAACGACCGCCTCGCCCGCGCTCGCCAGCTGCACCCTCTTTCATCTGTGTCGTCGCAAGGGACGGGGTCCAAGCATCTGCTTCTCTGCTGCTGCAGAAGGGCGTCCGCGTGTCGAACATCCAAGCTCTGCTGGTTCTCGTCTGGAGGGGGTTACACCGCGCACCTACTGGGCTACTCTCTACAGAGTTGCATTATCTACATTTCCTGTCAATAAACTGTCATACTCATATCCGGGTTCTCTGTGATTATTCCTGACAGGATGCCTTCTCCCAACTGCTGTTTTGAGATCTCTCCACAGGTGTTATATGGGATTCAGATCTAAACTCTTTGCTGGACATTTCCATGACCTCTGGTGGAGAAACAGCTTTCTGACACTGGTCACTATGTTGCACCCCTAAATTCTTAATCATCAGATTTCATAATACCATTTACACAGTCAAGGCATCCAGTGCTAAAAGCAGCAAAGCAACCCCAAAACATCTTTTAACCTCCACAATGTTTGACTATAGGGACTGTGTTCTTTTCTTTGAAGGCCTCATTTCTTTTTCTGGAAACAGTGCCATGATATCCTATATGAAAAAGCTCTACTTTTGTATCATCTTTCCACAGTACATTCTCCCAGAAGGATTGTGGTTTTCTCACATAAGTTTTGGCAAACTCCAGTCTGGCTTTTTTATGCCTTTGTGTCAGCAGTGTTGTCCTCCTGGGTCTCCTACTATAGCGTCCCTTTTCATTTAGATGGCGACGGATAGTGCGAGCTGACACTGTTGTTGATCTGTGTCTGCAGATCAGTTTGAATTGGTTGGGAAGTTAATCAGGTTTTTTTTTATCCACCATTTGAACAATCCTTCGTTGTAATTTTTCATTAATTTTGCTCTTCTGTCTACATCCAGGAAGGTTAGCTACAGTGCCATGGGCTGTAAACCTCTTGATGATATTGCGCAGAGTGGACAGAGAGGAACATTCTTTTGATATTGATATTGTCCATGTTTTCCCACAATTTGTTCTCTCAAATCCACCGACAACTCACGTGAATATCAAAACATTTGCAACTGGAACAATTTTCTGAGAGTGTTGCATTTTCTGACAGAATTGCAAGTTTGCCAATATTTTTGGCCATGACTGTATAAGAACACACAGATTTTTATTTACAGTTCTGTATCTCTTATACACTTTATTGCCAAAAGTATTCGGTCATCTGCCTTTAGACGCATATGAACTTAAGTGACATCCCATAGTTAATCCATAGGGTTTAATATGACGTTTGCAGCTTTAACAGCTTCAACTGTTCTGGGAAGGCTTTCCACAAGGTTTAGGACTGTGTTTGTGGGAATTTGACCATTCTTCCAGAAGTGCATTTGTGCACTTGTGCACTGATGTTGGACGAGAAGGCCTGGCTCGCAGTCTTCGCTCTAATTAAAGGTGTTCTATCAGGTTGAGGTCAAGACTCTGTGCAGGCCAGTCAAGTTCTCCACCCCACCTCGCTCATCCATGGGAGCTCATCTATGGACCTTGCTTTGTGCAAGGGCCATCCCCAAACTGAAGCATTCAGAGTTCCTTTCACTGGAACTAAGGGGCCAAGCCCAGTTCCTGTAAAACAACCCCACACATTTACATTTACATTTACATTTAGTCATTTAGCTGACGCTTTTATCCAAAGCGACTTACAAATGAGGAAAGGAAGCAACTTCGATTACAATAAGAGACAACAGTGAATAAGTGCTATACACATGGCTCAGGTTTTTCGACACAGTATAAGAAAGAGATTTTTTTTTTTTTTTCTTTTTTTTTCACGTAGAAGTGGGGGTGAGTTAGTAAATTAGTCACGGAAGAAGAGACGAAAAAGATGAGTTTTTAGTTGTTTCTTAAAAATGGCTAATGACTC
>JAZGTJ010012221.1:0-16062 GCA_036877575.1 Botia almorhae
GTAAACTATATGTGTGTGTTTTGTTTTATTCTTAGCTGTCCCTGTTCTTTCTTTTATCATTTTATCGGCTCTGGGCTGTACCTGACTCCCGGTGTGCATGTGCTATTATGGCACCACATATCTTATTTAGAGCGAGATGAAGGTGAGCATCACATCTGATGCATGGAAGCTGTGAAGAACTCCAATTCATCTTCTTGCTCAACCACTGAAGAGCCAGTACAGCCAGTCCCTGTCTCTTCTAATGGGTCTGGAGATAACAGCAAGCACCAGCAGTGGCTGATGGTTCTGTTTTTGAGAAGGAGCCAATGAAGAAGAGTGAGCCAAAGGAGGGCTCATCCCATGCTAGTGTTGTAGAAAGCAGTACAGTCATCGTATTTATCAGTGTGTATGTTCAGCTGGAGAAATCCAAACAGTTCTTGCTGTATGGTGTAAGAGTTTCAATTTTTTTGAACTGAAAAAAAAACGCCCACATTGTTTAACCATCTGCTAAATACTATGTATTTTAATATGGAGTCATCCGTTCTAGAGTAAACATGCCTCCTATCCATTATTTAATATTATAGCAAGGATTGAACATAATTTTGTTTAAAAAAGGATGTTTGTCTACGTTTTCTAACGAACAAGGCATCTATATTTCATCAAATGACAAGAGAATAGTTTTATCCAATCATGGACTTCTGTTATACAGCTTCACAGTGCAGTCGAGCACATTTGAAAAAAGATGATTTATATTCCTGGATTGCTGTTTAGGAGTGATGTTACAGTCCTGATAAAGTATGCCAGATCACTGCTGCATCCTCCGCAACCCGGCATTCAGAACTGGCCTCCTAGATAGGAAATTGTACTGTGCAAATTGAGTTTTTGGGCACGTTGTGTCGTTACCTGATTTGCATAATTCCTTCAGTGAATCAGGTCCTAAAACAACCCAGTCAAGTTGTCTAACAATTCATTTTCAGTGAATACTCCCTTCGTCTTGGGATCTTACAGCACAGTCTGTTTCAAAGCGCAGGGAAAATGTGGTCCTTCAAGTAAAGCCAATGTTATTTCATCTTTTAAAGTCTCAATTCCAACACGCTGTCAGTTCCTGGGGTCAGCGCAGGATCTCTTGAATTCACAGTGTTGTCACAGCTGCTGCCTTTTGCCAGACAGAGATTTAGATTGTATTTAGAGAAACGTATCAGCGTGACAGATGATGTTCATCTTAATCTCGCTGCTGTCATGGAAATCTGCCTGCTTACATTCTGCTCTTTTCTTTTCTTTAAACTGTACATGCAGTTCTTTACAGTAGAAGCAGATACTGTACAGCCACCGAATGGCATCAGCTATAGAACTGAAGAGTCTTGTTTGTTCAAGAAAAGGAACCAGCTGACAGGGTAAATAAACAAAGGCACGTTCTTATCTCAAGCATACGGTTTGTGTTTCATAATTTCCCACTAGGATTTGTGTCTTTGGCCTTCAGTTTCTTTGTGTTTCCCCAGTAGCTGTCTTGTCATCACATTCTTTACATCATTCAGCACCTCCTCCTTCTCTAGTGCCAGGGAGTGGGGTGAGAGTGTATCCTCACTCAATTAGCCTTTGGCTCTCAGTACTCTCATGTCAAGAGTCGTTTACACTACAGAAGTCATGCAGTTACACCTGGGGAATAATATGAGATTGAGTGATGGTGTCAGGCACTACAGTGGCTAGTCTGTATGTCCCTATATGCTGTCTGAAGCAGAATGGAATTTTGGCAGGACAGTTAATTGTATAGAGAATGTGAAGCTGTCACACCGTGTTTGAGTTTCGTTTTGAAACCGTATTAGGAAGATTGCGCTGGAAGTTTTTCACTAGTGATATTAGAGCATTTGTTTTTGTCATGATTATGAAAAATGTCACCATTGTAGGTCATTCCTGCTGCATCGAGAACAGGTGCAGTAACTCGCCTCATTGTTCGAGTAGAAAACTGGACAATACATAATACTTTTCTACTTTTAAAAACAGCTTGAGAAGGTGACAAAAGACCCTGGATAGCAAGTAATTACTGATTACATTTGCTTAGGCCCATCACTCGGGTTTTGAATTAGCACAAGGGTCTAGGGATTTTGATTTTGGTTGAATGTGACCTACAATCTCTGATTCCTCTCCACGACAATGGGAAAGAGAATATTTACAATGACAACAATAAAACAATGGTTTCATTAAAAAGTTTCAGGCAAAGAAGTCTATAGACCCTTCTTCCCTGTAAACAATACTATGAAAAAGTTATATATTTACAGTATGAGGCAAAACTAAAACCAATGGTAAGCAGATATTTATATTTCAGTATCTGCAACAGAAGGCAATCCTTCCAAGATGGCGGTGCTGCTCCAACATGCAACGCGGCGTGACGTAGGTTCACATTCTCTATAGACGCAATAAACATACATTAATTTGCCTAAAAAACAAAAAATGAATAGAAAAACAATAGAATACTAAATGTAAATGTACTACATATAATAATACATTTTTACAGATATACAAACATGTTGCCTAAGAATTTTTCCTGTCACAGAATTGTCACTTCCACATAAATGTAAATGTAATCATTTATACATCTGGGGAAAATGTGTATGTTTTTCACCACCTGCAAATAAAAGGGGATAATTATAATTATTATGGGTAATGTTGTCTCTAAATCTCTACTGATTGGGGAATTTAAACAGTAGCTCTTCAGTGGAGCTGCGGTTTATATTTAGTTTTCAGAGCAGGAATTAATCTGATGTTCCATCAATTGGTTGCATGTCAAAGAGGGTCTTATGCAACATCTGGTTTTGCTCTCCATTTCAAAAGAAACGAGTTTGTCATTAATATTCATCCATCACATAACTGTTCGGCCTTTTCCAGCAGAGCTCACTGAAACAAACACAAAACAAAAGCACCCATGTGTTTGCTTTTATTTGTATTAATCATTCTGGTGAGAGTGTATGGGTGTTTTGACTGGAGCAAGATTATGAATATTGAAAAGAAACACAGTGACAAATGTGCATATAGTTAAAACAGCTAACTAGAGTGTTATATTGAGGTTAGCCTGTTATTTATCACCAATAGTATTAAGTATTTATCACTCAACTACTCAAGCACACGTAACTTAAGGTGTTTTTTGTGCGCACGTCATTTAATTCTTAGTTTAACTGTGTTGTTGCCAACATGCCTATCTAGTAATAGATAGATTTCAGAAAAACAGGATTAGCTACAGTTTTAACTGCATGGTGAGCATTTCAAAACGGAATATCAGTTAAAACATAACTTGTGTGTAATAACTGTTTTAACTATGTAATAAATAGTTTGAGCATTTGTTGATCTATTTGATAATACATATGTAGTTTTTATTGTATGCACTCATGTGGACCAAAGTCATTCCTTTGTTATTCTTTTCATAAATGTTTTGTGCCTTTTGATGTGATGTTTTGAATTATTGTTTGAATCATTGTTTGTATTTATTTATAAAATGCCCTGATCACGGGTTTATGAATTAAATATGATTTTAAGCAGATGAGTATTTTAATATGACACCTACCTTACTTACTCTGTAAGTTACAGTATCATAATCACTTCACTACACTATCAACTACACTATCATAATCAAACATTTACTGGATCAGAAATCAGCACAAGTTTGTGTTTATAAATGCAAGCTGTCAGTCAAAAAGGAGCCTCCAGCCTTCAAAACAGATATTTACACTGAAGCTAAACTCGAACACTTTACTTAATCTTTCTGACAAACTCACCAGGAAAAGGTGCTTTGAATGACGTTACTGTGAACAATTCTTGCATGTTCCACACCTTCTGGAGTGTTAACTGTAGCTCCATCTGGCTGGGTGAGGCTGAGATGTTTGTGCGCAGCAGATGAGAACGTCCCTCAGTGTTGCTCCACAGCTGACTGAACTCCAGTCAGTTATTAAGTAATCAAACATCAGTCATCAATATTTCTCATTAGTCCAAACAGACACCTGGATGAAATTAAGAGCAGTAAAAGATGGATGGACTACAAGTTTATAACCGTATGAGGTCTTATATAGCAATTAAATAAGTGCTCACGAGACTGAATAAATGTGACAGGATTCGGCATGGAGATGTATTCATGAATAACTTGCGATTAACAGCTAATTCAAATCATCATAATAATAGTTTACATATAAATAATCTTTATTTTAACCATACGAGAATTGTGAAAGAATTGTCAAACAGCTGGTAATAAAACTCAAGCCATGGCGAATATGTTTCTCAGGAGTAAAAATGTGAAAATCATTAATAAAATCCTGTTACTATTAAACATTCCGAACATCTGGCCAAAACACACTCATTAGACAAACTCACAATGCATATGCTTCAATCCAAAGCATATGAATAAGATATACTACTATAAAGACAAAACATAGAATGTAGGATGAATGAGATTTTGCATGTATTAATCAAAAATATCCTTTATGTTTGCCTATCATGAGTGTGTGAAAGAGAATAGGTCAGATGGACATCATGGGCTGTCCAGAGCCCTGCTGGTCTCTTGATCTAGTTACTAAAGCTGTATTGAATTGGGCAACACCACAGGTTGTAGGTGAGGTTTACGAAGGACAGAGGTAGTGAGAAGAAGGCCAGTAGCATGAGAAAGGTCTGGCGAGTGATGGACTGTGTGATTATTCAGGCCTGGAGGCGTAAATCTCTGGAAAGCAATGGTTTGTTGTGTTTGCTGCTGCGCTGTCAGTGTAATCACTCTGAATCTGGCTGCTATAAATCACCCACACGGCACAGCTGGTGCCGGAACAACCGAGTCTGTGCAGAATAATGCCTCGTGTTGACCAGGTGCAAAGGATTGAGGGAAGTGAGTGGCTTGTTAGACATCAGTGATACACTGATTTTATGAGCTAGCTGGAGCATCAACAGTCATCAGCTGTGTGTGTGTGTGCGCAGATGTGTACAGACAGTTGTGCAAACTGAATGCAACTCCAAGGCATGATGACTAGTCAGCTTTGCACCTTCACTGGAAAATTAAAATTGTTTAAATGACATGTAAAGCAAACAGTTACGGTTAGTGTTGTTTATAGATGCATGTGGGGAACGCACACAGAATGGCATGAAAAATAAGCATTCAAATAATAGTGCAACAATATCTGTCCATGAACAGAATTTACAGAAAACACTGAATAAATGAGCAGAGGTGTGTGTGGACTTTGTAATCGGAAATAAATCTGCACATTGAAATCCAGCCCATCATTAGAGTTTGCTTTACAAAACAATAGATATCATATATGTAATGTGTATCATATTGTATATGGGATATGTATTGTATTGCATATGCATATGGAAGATAATCTTCACTTTTCACCACCTGAAGTGAGAGGTGAGAGTCTGCTTTCTGTAAGCTGCAGCTCACACTCATATGCCCTTGAATGTGGTTCTGTTCTTGAGACTGTCTGCCCAAACTGAGACGTTTATTTATTTATGCAATAACTTTGTAGTATTTGCCCTCTAAATGTAAAGCTGATTTGTGCAGTTTTTGGATACTGAAATGCTGGATACTTTTACATTAGTTATTTTTACATTATAGTTAATGTAAGATAATAATTATAAATACTTTAACCACATTTATAAATCTTAGTTCCTGTAGATTTCAGCATTTTCTAATATATTTTTAAAATCCAAAGTTGTATCTCTTAACATTATAGTCCATTATAAACTAACATCAGAGAACAATCAATAACTGTATTTGCATTGACATTAATAATTATTTTTAAAATGCTGTAAAAGTGTCTTTAATTGTTAGTTCAAAATAAAGTAACATCTCCTTTTTCAACCTTCACAGCAAGCTGTGAATGTATGCATAAAAAACTTAAAACTTTTTGTAGATTTTAAAAAACATCACTGTTTGTTCCAGTCTAACATAGCAACATTGGTTTAACCAATAGCGTGAGTTTAGGGGCAAAACTATATGTTTGTTTATATGTTTAAAAGTATATAATTATTTTTGTGTAGTAGTTTTGTGACAGCAGTGACACAGAAATCACACATTTCAGTTGTAGGTGATTTCAAAAAACACAACAGCTGCTTTTACCAACTGAATATTCTGGTTTTAGCCTGAAGCTTAACATATGCAGGTACAATATCTGACTGGAAAATCAATCTTAATCCATTTGTGCATGTGTAGTCAGTCGGGGGGAGAGCTGGTGGGAGGCATTGAAATGCCTGTGAATGTTAACATTGGCATGGCTTCTTACACTGGATAAATATTGAATGATGAGCTATTTTAGTTCAGAATGCATGCGAGAAACCTACAATACCTTTAGTTAAATAAACAAACCTGGTGATGTGCTAAACCTGTGGTGATGTTGCAGTCTTGTGAAAACAAGTTAATGATGTGCTCCAGTGAGCTACAAATAACATTCAGCACAAGATGTTTCAGTTGAGTGTACTGCCTTCATGCTAGTGTCGATTTTTAAGCCTTTGGTTGCTTGTTTTTGGTTTGGTCATCAGTCATAGATGAGCCTTTAAGTTGGGATTTTTATCTATTACAAAAATATCAATTTTGATTTGTACATTTTCAGTCTGCCAAAGATGTCAAAACTGCAGTCAAGTTTTTTTTATTAACTTATTTAATAATGATTTCCTGATGATGCTCTTTTAACAAATGTCTTGTTGATATGCATGCTTATTTGTAATTATGAGCTATTGAATGTGGTAGCTTATGTGGTACCTAGAAGTTATAAATCAATGTACTGTTTGTCAATAAAACAAATTAACCCTAAGATTCGAGAACTAATGTTTGTTTTTTCCAATTCTCAATTCCAGGTCAATGGGGCAGGTGTATGGGAGAGGACTGTGGAACTGGTGGTGTTCAGTCTAGGACAGTGTGGTGCATCCACTCTGAGGGCTGGACCACTCATCACTCCAACTGCCGACACGTAGACAAGCCTGAGAGTCAGAGACCTTGCTTTAAAGTGTGTGAGTGGCACCAGGACCTCTTTGAATGGGAAGTATTGGAATGGGGCCCATGCGTTCTAGCTCCCTTACAGTCCAACGAGCTCAGGCTTCGGACTTCAGAGTGTATTACGGCCCAGCACGGTATTCAGAGACGGAAAGTCCACTGCGTTCGCACCTCAAACCACACGGCAGTCACGGAAAGGATATGCGAGTTCTTCTCCCCTCGACCGGCATTGGAGCAGGCCTGCTTGATCCCATGTCCTCACGACTGCGTCGTGTCAGACTTCTCCTCCTGGTCTGGCTGCAGTAGGACGTGTGGCTTAGGCCTACAGCATCGGACCCGCCATGTTCTGGCGGCACCCATGTATGGAGGTGCTAACTGCCCTAACCTTACCCAGACAAGGACTTGTGCAAATTTGTTGCCCTGCCCGGTTGGGGAGAGCGAGCATCAGTACAGTCTTAAAGTCGGACCCTGGAGTGAGTGCAGGCAGCCGCAACATAAGGAACTTTGGATGGGTGGTAGGACCATGCTGGACTTCAGCACAGGAGACACTGAGAGGAACACAATGAAACTGCATATCCAGAGCACCCAGCACCACCATCATCATCTCCCCCACCATCACCACCACACCCTTAAGGGCTTGGACATAGAAATTGGCTACCAGACGCGGCAAGTCCGTTGTGTGCGCACCGATGGCAAGAATGCCATGCTAAGGTAAGATGCTTCTAACGTGCACCGACGCATCAAGCATGTCTATTCAATTTACAATAATCTGTGTACAAGTAATGCATGCCTGAGAGACAAACCCTGTGAGAACATAAACCCTTTTAAAGTCTAAATCCCAGATTATGCTCTTGAAAGCAAGGTATTGCTGCTTCCTGTGTGAAAGGAATTGCTGTGCGGTAGGATTTCTGAGACAGCTCTCTGAAGTGGGCCTAGCTAAATCGGTTAGTCCTCCATTAATCTCCGTCTAGCTGCCGAAACATACTGTACGTGGTGAGTGGAGAGACATGGCTGGCAGCAGCACAGGAGAGCTGCTGCCCCACTGAGCAGAACGGACCACAGTGTGATGGAAAGGATTGAATTTACTCTATTGCAGCGATCTCTGGATCCATAGCGTGAGTTTGGAGAGGCAGTCAATCACCGTTACAGGGCGGTTTTGTACCTTATTTTTGTTTGGCTCTCGATCTGTGGTAGAGTTAGAAGTGGTTGTGATGTAGCTCATCTTTCTCTCACAAAGAGTATGGATTTCCCACAAACGGAGGATAATGAATGCTGGAACAGAGGCAGGCTTTGAACATGACTTTAAAGATACCTCCTTTGCAAAATATTGATTCGCTGGCAGGCGCTCCTGAAAAAGGTTTTAAGTCTCAAATGTAGACTTTTCATGTCTTCATTCTATTTTATCTTTCATGGTGTTGTTTAGTCGAGCTTGTGGTGTGTGCAAGGTTTTTTATCCAATCAGCGCTACAGGGGACATGCAAGCCAACCAGACCCTGACTCTTGATTGCAGGTAATCACAGAAAGTGATTTTGTTTTTTATTTTGATTCATTGTGTTTTTGGAGCAATGTGTTATAGTTGTGGTGTGGTCAAATAGGACATGAAAAGAGCCCTCAGGATGTTTTTCAGAACATAAAGCACCACCTCCTGATATGTCATTAAACAGAGAGTGGGGAATATGAAGACTGATATGAAATATGAAATTATGAAGACACAGGCTTATAAAATTAGAGTCAATGTTGTGCACCTTTTTTGTATTCAAGGGGTGCTTGGTTTGTCATCTGTGTTGACTGTGTTTGTGTTTGACATCACTGAGAGCAAATCTGTATTTGACAGTAAGATCTGACTCTGTGACTGTGTTCCCTCTGTAATGTTTTATATATGAATTTGTGCTGGTTTAGCTGTTGAAATGTCTTTTGTCTGTGGCAACGCAGATGTTCTTGCTATATGAAGAAGTTTTACCCCTTAGCAAGTGGGTTTCTTGTTCTGTGTGTTTAACACAAATTTCTAGAATCATCATTCACAGTTCAAAGTCAGGAGGGGGTTGTAGGGGTATGTAGAGCAGAATGGGAGCTGACAGGTTTACTGCAGGTATAGCATAACAAAAGAGGCCGCTGTTATTTTACAGTGAGACAAAACATTCACGCTAATTAACATATGCGTATCCTACGTGCATGCTTAATGAAATGCAGTGATTTGAATATTTCCCACCTGAGATTAATTTGTGCAGTTTCTTCAATTATAGTCTAATTATCATTTTAAATGAAGGGAAAATGAATGCTACACAAACAGATTATAATGTACACAAATAATTGAATTGGGAGGGTTATACGAATGCATCACTAATTAGGTATCGCAGTTTGTCACACTTTAATTTATTTCATATTGCACTTATATACTGATGTCGCTTTTTAGGATACAAAGGTGAATAACTTATTTAAATATTCTTCACTTTGCATACATTATACTGTCTGGGGTCTTGGTTTGGAAAAGTGTCAGATGCCTTCGTTTGCATTAAGATTGCTCAAGCATTGTATGTTTAACAAAAAATAATTAACATTTTTAAGAGAATTAAGTCTTTTTCCTTGGACACTGAACTGGTATTAATAGATTTCCAAATTTTTCACCTAAAATCAAAGCTGACTTTTGGCTGCCATGGGATTAAGCGTCACAAACCATCTCCTCTACGATACTGCTAGCTGTAAATAATGTTCTTTTTTCTTCTGTTACAGTATTAAAAGTTTTAAATGTGTGCATTTTCCTGTTTCTCACATTCCTAATGTATTTGTTTTTTGGTCCAAAGTCTTTGTACCCTTGACAACGGCCCTGGAACATTCCAGTCATGTATTATGCCCAAAGACTGTGAGACTTCTGATTGGTCAGCTTGGAGTCCATGTTCAAAAACATGTAGAGCATCAGATATGTCTCCGGGTTTTCGTGCCAGAAGCCGAAGCATAACGCAGACTCCCATTGGTCAAGGGAAAGAATGTCCTGTCCTTGAAGAAAAGGAGGCCTGCCACATCATTGGAGATTTGCTTCCGAACTGCCCAAGGTTAGTATTAACAGAACCATTGGTTCACCTCCAGTTGCCTCTAAATAGTATGGGGCTTTTAGTACTAAATGATTTTAAAGTGTGTTGTGATCAAGTATTTATTTACAGAACCTCTGTTGCTTCCAAGCGTTTAAAAGATTCTTAGGAGCTAATTAATGGGATTATGTTTTTGATCAATTGCAGCAGCCTGTTATTTCATTAAAATTCCTGCTTTATGCATCATAACACTTTTACTAAGTCAATGCATTTTCATTAGTGGATAGTTTCCTACCAGAAAACAGGAAGCTAAGTATCTTTCAACTGAAGATCGCTGTGTCCATTTATCCAACTCAGCTTCTAAGAGGAACCCAGCAGAATCCAAAATGAGACAATAGGGTCTGCATAATAGGAATCGCTTTACCCCAGCGAGTGTGTGTTTTGTTTTGCAGGTATATTTGGAAGAGCACAGACTGGAGAGACTGTCAGGTGGCCCCGCTCCTCAGCCAACAGGACAGAAGGCTTAACAATGTTAGCGCTCTCTGCGGTGGAGGGATTCAGACCAGACAGCTGTACTGTGTACAGGTTCCAGATAACTCCACCCCTCATCACAGAAAAGAGGGTATGGGCTGAATAAATGATAAACTACGCATGCTAAATAATGGCTGCGTGATGTGATTCAACAGCTAAGCTATGCACAAAAATGTGTGTGAATCTTTTCAGCTGTGAATGTGTTGTCTTATTTATCATACGTTATAAATTGGTGCCTATTTTTTAAATAATATTTTATTTAAATCCATTGTCTACTTAATACTTTTTGTCTATACTTAATACTTTAAATTGCAAAGTCCTTTGTATTCTTGAATCTTAAATAATGGATTTTACTGAAGGTATGTAACTCTCCATCCACAATGGTTATGTTCGTTTTCTTAAAACAAGAAGACAAAATTAACTTTGGCTTAAGAAATCCACCTAGGAGGGTTTTTGGTTATCTGAATATCCCAGCCATTTGCTGTAAAACCACGAGTAACCTAGGTTGTTTAAAGATTAGAGGTAATCAAAGGGAGTCACCTTGTACTGAAATTAATTTTCAGGACCTGCACTAGCCAATGAAAGATGTGTTTGGATGGATTTTAAACAGACTGAGTCTGGGAAAGCATACAGATGAAGGTGGCCTCCTTCAATCAATTTTGTTTGGTGATAAAGATCAATGAAAATCAACAGTGGTGTTTGCTTTCCACCTGACGCCAAGAAGTCACACTGATCTTAACAGTACACAGTGTTTGCTGAAACTTTTTGCTCAAGGCACATTCACCAGAGTGAATGAAGTGAATGCATAAAATGAGGAGTACTGTTTTTTATTATTAATAAATTATAAATTATTGCTGCACTTCCTTTAACAATGTCTGTTGGCCAGAATAAGTATGGTAAATAACACTTGTTTGATAAGGTTAAAACTACGGATCTAAGCAATTTACAGGACAGTAAGACTGAGAGTTCCCCTTAAGCAGGAAAGATAAAATGTGTGTTTGTGTGTGTGTGTGTGTGTTTGTGCTTATGTGTGTATATCTTTATATCTTTGTTTTATACCTTTATGTTTGTATATATTCACATACTTTTATCTTCACATTAACGTAATTATTAATATCGCTTACATTTATATATTATCTGAGCAAATGAGATATACATTCAGAATTGATTTTTTTCTCTTTGTATTGCAATATCTTTAGGCCCTTTACACACACTCTCTCTCTCTCTCTCTATCATTTTGCAGTGTCTCGGCCAGTAAGTGGGCATCTGTGTGCAGGAGATTTACCTTCTGCGGTGCAACCCTGCTACAAACCATGCCCACAGCAGTGCCTGCTTTTATCCTGGTCCTCTTGGGGGACCTGTGTCCACGACAACTGCATGGAGACCCTAGGAAGAAAGGGTAGGAAAACAATCGAAAATAAAAACCATCAATAAAATTTATTCTACCCTCTTAATAGTAGAAGCTGTTAAATCTACTGTAGCCCCTTTGTGCTGCTGCAGGTCATATTGACCCAATTTAAACTTGTTTAAATATTTAGAAACGAACATTCATTTGTTAGCCTAAAAGATAATATCCCCCACAGATGTGTTTTGTCGCATAGGGTCAGTTTGACTTCAGTAACAGCTACTGTATGCTGGATCTCGTGTTCCCGTAGCCCAGTTGGTAGAGCATTGTGCTAGCAACACAAAGGTCATGGGTTCGATTCCCAGGGAGCACATGCACTGACAAAATGTATAACTTGAACGAACTGTAAGTTGCTTTGGATAAAAGCGTCTGCTAAATGCGGAAATGTAAATGAAATGTACTAGTTCTAGGCCGAAACATAAACAAGAGTTAAATAAGTGTCAGTGATGAGGTCAACAGAAAAAGGATTTGTATGTATTCATAAATGCACATTAGCTGTATTTTTCAAAAATACTGAGCATAAAGTAACAGTGTCTATAAGTGACTGCACTTCTCCTGGTGAGAGATAACACTGTTAAAGGTGATAACATCTGTTGAGGTGAGGAGTGCTGTTTTATACTGACAGAGTCTTTTGCTCTTTATACCTAATTTTTTAGGGATTTCTTTACTTACTATTTCTAATTTAACTATAAACTTTGTGTATTTAGGCATTTCTCCTCAAAACCCTCAGTTTGGGAATTATGAGGGAATCACCTAGAGTAATATTTAATGCATAACTTAGGTAATTTCATCAAAGTTGGTAAGAATTGGTTTGTAATTTTTATTACAAAACGTCTGTGTGTCATTCAAGATCACCGAAAGTCTGAAAGTCAGGAGAATATCTGAGAAACAGTCAATAGTCTCTATTTGTTTTTAATTCCATCCCATCTAGAAAAACAAATTCGATATTAAGGAAATCTCATTGTTTTTCATTCCTACAGGATTGTCTCTTGTTTGAATGTCTGGGTTCGCTTGCATTTATTGTTTAGAAAGCAACTTGTTATAAAGAGTATATTTACTGCTCTCTAGTGTTTTACCTGAGTGCACTCAGAGTATCGTTTCATCTTGATATTGGATGATCTATGCAGAACTCAGCCCTAGAGCATTTATAAATAGAAAAGGAACTTTTTTCCTATACACACAAACACACTTCCCGACTGATTTGTTTTTTATTAACTTTTAGGTACGTTATGTATCTCCACTTGCCCACAGTCATATTTTTATCCTTTGCTTGTGATCTTCAACCGGTGGATATATGAACATGCAGAGGAATGAATTGAGCAGGGGTTGATAATGATTGTAAATGGCAAATTCTATCCAGCATTAATGTGGGTTGGGAGCAATGAAGTGAGACTGATAAGGTTCTGAAGTATTAGATGTGAACTGAAGCCCACAGCCCACAGGTTTTTCCCATGAATAAATCCAATAGCTCCTGTGAACCATTCAATTATTAATATCCACAGGGATGTGTCTCCACCAAATTGTTTTTCACAGTTTGGAGGAGGGCACTGGGTGTCTGGGTATTCCTTACCATTGATCCGTAGGCAGGGCTGCATGCAAGTGTATGTTGTATGCTGGACATGCAGGGATATGGTCGTCTGAGGGAAGATATCCTCTGTTGGGCTGCTCAGGTGTAGTTTTGGAATGATTGGTCGTTGTAATTTGCTCTTTTGGTGTTATGGGATTAGGTTTTTGTCATCTAAGGAAGAAGTATGCTTCTTGTGCGGGCAGTTGTTAAACTCTCAACCTGTCATGTACTTCAGTAAATGGAACATTTAGTGCATGATAAAGCAGTGATGAAATTACATTAATATATTATAAAGCAACCTGCTTTATTTTACAGGTCTGTTAAACACTTTCCATGAAGCTTTGAAAGCTTGATTCTGATTGGTTAGTTACACATTCTGTTGTCAAATATTTTTAGTTGACCGCTAGGTAAATTGCATAATTGATTGTTGTCTGTGACAACTGAGCTTTCATGTCTCCTAGCACTAGCATAATGTCTATGTTCTCACCTAATAAAATAGTTGCAACTCAAATCAACATTTCATGTTCATAAATATATTTATTTATGTAGCTGTTGAAAGTGAGATAATGTAGTCAGACAGCCAGACAATGTTTAGTGTACAGTAATTAAAAATAAATATAATGGAAGTTACAAAACAGATTCAGATTGCAGGCATGCAGGAAATGCCTTTGAGTTGTAAAGACGTATATAAATAAATATGGAATATAGAATATTTTATGGATTCCAAGATATTTTATGGATTTTAAAGGATTTACACATACAGTCTGCAATCCAATAAGGTATCCTATAATCCAATAATCTATGTTTACAGTATTATCTATGTCTAATAAATTATTTTGATGTGTTAAATAAAGTAAGTAAAATATGTAAATCTTGCAATGTTTAAATTACATATTTGATACATTCAGGCCTGTCATCCTGCAATACACTAATGTCTTAGAGAAACAATTTGCCACTTTTTGTGTAAAAGTGGTGTTGAGAGCTGCAGGCTGTTTTGATTACTTTCAAGGCTCAGATTTTCTGGCTTGGCTGACACTATGATTTTCCCAGGACTGTCAAGTCAAGCTCCCCTGCGGGGGTGTGAGCTGAACCAAACCCCACCTTTGCCATGCATATACTCAAGAGAAAAGATATGGGCAGTTAATATCTAACCATTGTAGAAAACAGGATCAGATGGTATATAGACAGCTAGTCGTCAGATTTAAATGAATTATTTAAGTTTAAGTAAGAACAACTTAAAATTTAAGTTGGCCTGCATGTTTTTAGAAACAAACATAAACATGCATGTCTGTTTTTTTAAGAAAACAATGCTTAATCAGTTCTTCGTGTCAAATGTTCAAACTGTGTTTCAATGTTATTTCTGCCATCATTTGTGGCTCAGTTTGTGGTCATGTCTCATAGCCTCACAAATGACAAATGAGAAGTGCATTCAGGCAAATTACAAGAATAAATTCATTCCTTAACAAAAAACTCTGAAAGTGTTTTTAAATCAGTTTCTATTGTAGGCATGTTTAACCAGCTCTAGAATTTCAGTCCAGAAATCACTGACCAGAAACTGGCACTCATTTACCTCACAATACCTCTAATCCACCTCTATTTCTCCTTTCTCTCTCTCTCTCTCTGCACAGGCTACAGGCAGAGGAGCAGAGAGGTCCTGGAGGAAGGCTCTGGAACAGAAAACTGTGCCCATCTCTTGGAGTCAATGCCCTGTGAGGATCCCACATGCTTCCTGTGGCAGGTGCAGTCTGAGGGTGCTTGTGTGCCCAGCAATGGAAACTGTGGAAATGGAACCAAGACACAAATTGTTGTATGCATCAACTCTCAAGGTATATAATAAAATCAAAATGTGTAATGTGCCAAAGACCACAAAATATAATTACTAGATATTTACATTTTCTGAACAAAATGTTAAATGCTGCTTCCCTTTATAAAACACATGTAAAGTAAAGCTATAGGTGCACCGAAGGCTTATCAGCGTGTTGCTGTGTGGTAGCTACAGTAAAGTGTTCTGAGTTGCTATTACTAAATTACTGTGCAGTTGCCAAGGTGTTGTAGGTGGTTGCAAGGTGGCTTCTTATTGGACCCAGTAAAAAGCTCAAAGTGTCTGTGGTATTATGACTCTTGCATTTGACTTAATCCCCTTCCTCAGTGTAATCAAAATACATGTTTTTTCTCTATCAAATGAAAATCTAACAATTTGAAAAATCCGATCACACAATTTGAGGTATCTGTATGTCTAAAATGCAAACAAATGCACAAGAAGGTGCAAGAGTTTTCCAAAATAAGTGCATTTTCAAACAGCATGGGCAATAGCAACACTAACACTTGGCTTAACAAACAGAACTCATAAAGATTCTAATCTTCTTTAGAGGACCTCAGTGCTTTTACAGGAGCCAGTTATGTGAAATTGTTTGAGATTCCCAATAATTAAAGACCACTGTGTCTGTATATCCCATTACAATTCTGGACGTTCTGAATTGCAACAATGCTGTTATTGAGGGGGATATCAAATAAAGAAAAGGGCTTTTAAGTGGCCATAAAAGAGCAGCCGGACACCTCTCCCTGTGTCAGTTTAGTATCACACTCATTTAGAGGC